>KZ807034.1:219660-250339 GCA_000696205.2 Oncopeltus fasciatus
GCATTTATATATGTACAGTTATATTAGTATGGTTATCTCTGAATTTCTTCATAATTTTATTATTTATTAATTTAAAATACATATCATTCAATTTGTTATAAGAGTATTTGTTTATGCTTCCTTATGTGGTTTAATTTTGCTAGCTCCCCTCCTTTTGCCAGTATGTGTGGTTGGCATTTTCCCATACTTGCATGCTTATGAGTGTTATTATGTAATTATAACAATTGATTGTTGAGTCAATTCTTATTTTGACTTTATTTTCTTAGGTGCCTCAGCCATCAAATCCTGAATTCAATAGGTTAGTCTTTTAAGATTGACTTTTATAAATGTAATCTAGTTTTAATTAAAAATTTTGAATTCATTTTATTAATGTATTTGTTTATTTTGTTACTTTTATCTTTTTAGCGTTCAGTATATAAAATGGCTGTTCTTCATCTGCTTTTTTGTTTTAATCATCAGTATTTCTTCATTTCCCTACATATTTATTTTAATGCTTATGGCATACTCCCTAAAAAACATATGTAAGTATCTTATTAATTTTATTATCTTTATACTTGTGTGCATGTGTGAATTAGAACTGTTGTAGATTTAAAAAAAATACATTATTAGTGTTTGTGTCCCTGAATGTCCACACCTATGACCCTTATAACACTATTAAAAGAAAGAAGTTAAAGTTGGTCTTCAAAATTTAATAAGATAAAAAAGAATATGAATTAATAAAATACTTGATTTGATATTTTTGATAGTGACCAAATTCTATCATCATATTAAATTACTACTTAAAAATTTTAAAATTTAATATACATAAACACATATATTATTTAAAAGTTTTGAAAATGAACAAATTTCAACTTTGGTAAGAAGCTGGCTTAGTCAAACATGTAATAATTGAAAAACAGGATTTCAGACTAACTATTTAGTAATCAAATTATTATGTTCAAATGTAACACACATTATATATTCACCGAAGAGATTATTAGTAGAGATTTTTTGTTGGGGTTCGGTCAAGGTTGTTTCAAAAAATACAATTTAAAAAAATGTGTATCTTTTATTATCTGCCGACATTTCGATTTACATTGTAAGACTTCTTCAAGGCTATCAGGAAGGCAAGAGGGGACATTGTGCCACCTGCATCAAATGTTCATGACTGAACAAGACTGAAGATGGCTCTATGTAAGCCAAAATTTCGGCAGATAATAAAAAATACACATTCTTTAAATTGTATTTTTTGGATCAACCTTGACTGAAGCCCAACAAAAACCTTAACTATATTGTCAAATTGCAATTTTTTTGTATAGTTAATATAATTTCATTTGTTAAATTATTTTATTGTTGCAGGTATTACTTTTGGTGTAATTGATAGTTTATCTACTCATTTTAATAATTTGCTTAAAAATATGGAAGCTTGGTTTCTTGTGAGAAAAGATATTCTCTACCCTGCTCCTCTACAACAATCACTTTCAGTAATCTATACTATATTATTATTTTTTAAATATAATTTTAAAAGAACTAAAGAAACATGAATAAAGAATAATTTTGTTTATTCTAAGTTAATTTTTATTTTAAACAAAAGAAAAATTTCTCATTCATGAACTGCAAATTCATCAACATTTTGGTTATCAAATATTTATATTTGAAAATTCGTTTTCATGTAAATCTCAGTTTAATTATTAAAAATATGGAAGCTTGTTTCTTGTGACTAAAACTATTATTATTAAATAAGTATTCAAGATGCAGAGTTTCATGGTAATTGCTATCCTGTCTACTTTTTCTGTATGAAGATGTGGTTATTACTAATATGGCACTGTAGAATTTACTCATTATTTATTCCAGTTTTCCAATATTTCGCCTTTAGAAGTCATCAGGGAAATATTTCATACTAGGGAGCTGGTTACATAGTTATTACATGATTTACTTGGATAGCACAGTCAATCTTTAAACCATTGTGAGGAATCTCAATAGTCATTAAACTGAAGCATTAAATTTAGTTGACAAAATTTATACACATGCTCTGTAGTATATATGGATATGTAGATGAATGTATGGTTTGTGAGTGCATTTGTCTTTGTTAGGATAAATATGCGACTTCAATTCTGGGCTAAGACAGAAGTTTAGGTTTTCTAGAAAGGTTAGGCCTTCACTTTCTAGGAAAAAAAATATGACTGTGAATGTTTGGAATTTGGAAATAAATGATCTATCCATGTGTGTAATGATTAAATCTGTATTGTTCAGTTGTTTACTTATGTACAGATTTTACAGTTTTAGGTATTGAATATAATTATTTTGCATTTCTCTAAATGAGGTTTGGTAGTTGTCACCATCTTGGTTTATTATTGAAACTTCTTCCTCCAACTATCTGTTACTGTTGATTGAAGCAATACGACCAAATCCATGACTTTTTAACTGGCATTGTACTGTGAGTACTGTTATTTTTGCTTAAAAATAGGCATTACTCTTATCTCTGTGGTGAAATCAAGGCCTATGATGAATGAGTAATTTACCAGCAGTTTGCTCCACAGCAGGTAGTATTATGGAAGGAGGAAAACAGTGGCTAAACATTTAATAAGTGATTAAGGAGTTGATCAATCTATAAGCTAGGGACCTCATACTGAGGTGAAACTCAATCCATAAGTATATGACCACTAGCCCTCTATAATATATATTCACTCTTAAATATGCTTGAGTTATAATACCTCAATCAATCTAATTTTACCCCAGTCTAATGTCTCCGACTGATTATTTTGTAATTAATACCGATCAAGGAGACTGAAGAATATTCTAATATTGGAGGAAATTAATTGAGTAACTTTCTTTAAGTCAGTAATTTATCCAACTCTTCCTTGATAATAATGCTTATCAAGGAAAAAAGAGTTTCATCTGCAAAACCACATTTCCTACAGATTTTATAAGTGAAAACCCATATAAAAAAGGTACTTGCTTAATTTAGCATTACCTTTAATGAATGCATTTGTTTTTTTCCAAGCCATTCTATTTAGTTTAAGCAACTATTTGGTTCTATCTCTTTATCTGGTTTTCCCCAAGAAATATTTTCCTTGGGTATGGTTTTAAATCCTTTTCATGCTCAGTTGCAGTTCAGTTATCCATTTCCTTTTAGCTGTGATAATATTCTCCCTTTCTTGAAAAACAATTGCTTGTGCATTTTTACAAGAATATACCTTGGTTGCTTGAATTACTACTCTCCTGACAATATTGAAGACACAACTTATTACAGACCCCTGTGCATTGCAGACTGATAAATGTTTATTTTAACATTTTGAATGTTTCCTTCTATTAATATGTCTATTCTCACTTTAAGGTATGCACTTCTGTCTAAATGATGGTGTGATAGAATACAACAGAGGAATGACTTTACTATAACTTCAATAATAACTTCACTTTACTCTATTTGTTGTGTCAGATAAGTGTGTAAGTCTGTGAAGCTGACATGTAAATAATAAAAAATGTCAAAATTTTAGAAAATACTTTAAGATTCTGCTAAACTGAGGAAAATTGAATACAGGTGTCAACATGGACCATGCAAAGAACCTGAAGCTGGTTTTGTGGATGATCTTGATCTCCATAATACTAAAACTATTAACTGCCAAATAAACTATTTTACACAAGAAATGAGCAGCTTATCCAAATATTCTAATAATCCCATTTTACTTCTAACCTTAACATTTAACCTCTTTCTCAAAAAAAAAAAAAAATTCTCAAAATAATTTTGTTTTATTAATAATAGTTGTTTTTCTTGTATGGCCTTTATTAAGTGCACTTAGTTATTTATTTTTAATAATGTTCCTTTTAATGATATTTTACTTCTTCAGGTTTTGCTGCAAGTACGAAAGCAGTTTCTTTTCATTGTGAGAGATTCATGTGACTCTGCAGCTGCCGTGGCTGTCATTTTGGCACTTTTGTTTCTTGGATTATTCTGTTCTATATTTCTCTCATTACAGGTAATCCATATTTTGTCATCTATTTTGTAAATATTGAGAGGTGTCTTTTATTAACTACTTACAATAAACAATTCTATTTTATTTTTACCTGGTCATAAGTAAAGTTTAATAATAATAGAATAAATAGATTTCAAGTTTTCAGCATTTCTTTATTTTTTAAATGCTCTGAACTCACGTTCTGTTGATGGGAAGTTGGGTGTTTCTATTTACATCCGTCATGCTAATTTTCCGTGAAATCTGAGGTTGTTGCTCTGTTTGCTGGATCACAGTGAAATTCGAAACAATAAAAATCTTTTGAACAATGATGAATGTGTAATTTTTGTAATTAGAGTAGAAAGTACTTGAGATGTGTGATTGAATTAGATACATACATTTTCTTAGCTTTTCATCAGGGAATATTTGAGTTATTTGAGATTTTCACAACAATAGTATATTTGATCAGATTTTGATACAAATGAAATTTTTATTAAATCTATACAACCTAATTTATTAAATTTACTATCTACTTATTTAAATTTATAAGGTACTTTTTTTTACTATATAATTAATAATTCTNTTAAAATTAATAAATCTTTATTTATTACATTCTGTTATTAACATCTTGTAATTTGATGAAAATTTTTTTTAAAAAATAGTAAAAATAACAATAAATTAAATAAGTGAATTGGAGTAGGAGCCCATCGATCCTTTAATCTTTAATTTATCATTTTAAGTCATTACTGAAGAATGATACCACTGTGAGTTTGTGTCTTGCTTTGGACAGATTTTTATTAGATTTTATACTATTTTAATGAAAAAAATTATACTAAGAAAGGCATTTTAAGTGTATTAAAGCTACTGGAAAAGTTTAACAGACCCTTAGAAACCAAATTAGGTATTTTGGTTTTTACTATATGCCCAGGGTCATGTCAATCTTGGGAAACGCTGTCTTTTTTGGTAACCTTATTCTGGGAGTATTAGTTGGCACAGAACCTGGTGTAAACATCGTTCTTCTTTAATAGTAGGAAGGGCAACACCTTAAGGACTATTGGATGATTTTATAACACCAGTCTTCATCTTAATCTTTGTCTTCATTTTAATGAACTTTTCTTTATCTCCTTGCTTAGTAAGTGGTATAGGTTTTCCGTCTCTGATATCAATCTAATGTTGGCAAAGTTTGTTTTATATCCAGACCCCATTTAAAAGGCTTCTTGTTATCAAGCGATCCAATCTCTCACTGATTTCCTCTGATCCAATATAAATTCCTGACTAATGCCATTTAAAAATCTCCAGGCCCCCTGGTAGTTTTTATACACATGATGTGCTCTGATGTAGCTCTGTTAGCTCTCAAAAGTCACTTCAAGATTAGCTAATAACATTTTGATTACTAAATTAATGGAACTCTTATACTGTCATTATTTATAGCCATATAAATAATGAAAGTAGAATTATACTAAATCTAATTTATTCTGTAACTTATTGCGTAAATATAAGGAAACTAATTACCATATGATAATTCTTCAATTAACATGAATGCCTTTATAAACTAACAATAAACAAAATTACTAAGCTAAAAAAATTATTCTGTTCTATGACAGAAAAGCACTGAGAAGTCATTCAACATTTGTAAAAAATTATTAAATTCACTCCTCACTGATGAAGAGCAAGAAGTCTCCCCAAAAATTTTACTTATTGTAATTTTTTCTTTTTGTGCGGTCTCTACGTTCTCTCGCAGAGGAACTTCTCTTTGTTCCTCCTCTTCTTTATAAATATATTTATAATGGTCAACAAATTACCAATGGAATATATCCATGAGAACAATCAGACCCTCTTGCTAAGTTATTATTTTGTTTTTTTAATCCAAATTATAAGTTATCTTGCAATTATATGTGTTTATACTGGTTTGTACATATCAACAAATCTCTCCTCATGGTATCTTTCATTATTTGTTATTGTTATTGATTTTATTTTAGTTTTTTTATTTGAATACCAGGCTTACAAAGAAGGTGTCTATCTTATACAAGTTGGAGGGGACGTTATCAATAAAACAATAATCCAGAATCCTGATGTGCATCAATTACTCCCAGAAGACTGGAAGTCTACTGCTGAAGCTGCTCTCAACAATGCCTATTTATATGCTAGAGAAGGTATTACAACTATGGTTAGTATGATGAAAAGTGGGCAAAATGAAATTTATCTTATTTTATCTATAATTGAATAAAATGTTCATAATGTATGACTGAATTATTCAAATAAGATATAGCGCAATTATTTTACTTTCTTTTAACTTTTGAAATAATTAAAAGTATTAGCTGCTAATAACATTTTGTTTCTCCATCTCTTCACACAGTTAGCTTTAACTTTTAATTTATCTTAGAATTATATAATTGACAATGCATTGCATTCAGACTTTATTCTAATTTGAAATTGATTGTAAGTAAATAAATCTATTATTCACATGATAATTATTCAGTAAATGCTAAGAACCTTTAGGATCAAAGATCTTATATTCATATTAAGTTTGGCTACGTGTCGGATACGGTGTGCGTACTTGTGTGAATGTGTGTAGAGATAATATGTATATTAGAAACAAAAAGCTACTTTAGACTAAAATTTTATATTAAAGGTAAAGTTGTGCTACAATGTGAATTTAGAAAAACTAATATTAAAAGCAATAATAATTGAAACTGTTATAATAATAATTTCTTAATAGATAGCCAAATTATACTTGGATGGCTCATAGTTTCGAAACAAGAAAATATTTCTCTTTACTGCTTTGCATTTTAATTGGAAGGAATGGAAAGTTTGTGAAATTTATGAATAGAATAGATACAAAATCTTACCAAGATTAGTGATTTGCCCTAAAAATTGTCTAATCTCTGATGACCCTTTATTGGGATGTAGGTTTCTACCATTGTACAATTCTCTCTTTATAGCAACAAGTATTATACACATTTATAATGTATACCAACAGTTTAGCAGAATTACTCCAGAATACTCTTTCTCACAGAATTGGTACTCAGATATCTCCGAATAAGTAAGATAAAATTCTTTCTTCCAATGCTTGTGAAAAAATTTCTTTCCTTTATTTATTTTTTTTTTCTGTGGTCTCTTCAGAAAAGTCTTGTTGTTTTTATCTATCTCACCTCTCAGGAAAACTTTAAGTTCTTTTTTGGTATTATTTTTTTTTTAGGCATAAAAATTGTTGTGGATGGGAGCTATTAGTCCCAGCTGATTGTTTGTCAGTGTTGATACTTATTACTATTCTATGTTCCATGCTCTTCCTCTCTCTCTCTTTTTTCTTTGTTTATTTTTTTCCAGCACATTTATCATAAGGATATAAAACTGCTCAAACTATGGAAATAGGTACCTTGTGGCTATTCTATTACCATGATGATCATTTTGATGATGATGATCCTTTCAAAATTATATATATATATATATATAATATATATATATAATATATATATATATATTAATATATATGANATTATATTATTTGCTTGGCTTGGCTTATTATATCCAAGGAATTTTTTGCCGGCTCATGTGGCTCTTATGTGCACTTGGCGAGACTTCAGAGATCTATACATGTCTTATTCATATTCACATTTAGATTCATCATCATGTACTTTTTCAGAAGGAGGGTGATTAGTCCAGCTTCTTATTCCTGCTAACCATAGAGGACCTATGATTTTCTGTGTGTGTGTGCATGCACGCGTGCATGCGTTTGTGTTTGTGTGTTTAAGTGTATATTGATGTATATTTATATTCTACCAATTTATTCACATCCTTAATTTTTTTAAATTATAGAAATAAAATTTTGTCTTTTGAGCTTCTTTTCACAAAGAATTGGATGAATTATAACAGTTGAATTTGGTTAAAGAGGTAAAGGGCTTTAGGAAGAACAAATTGAAAGGTTTTTATTAGATTTTTTTTGTTGAGGTTCGGTCAAGGTAGATCCAAAAAAATACAAATTAAAAAAAAAAAGTGTATTTTTAAAATAATCTGCCAATGTTTCGGCTTACATTGTAAGCCATCTTTAGGGCTCTTGAAATACAATGTCATAAGAATAAAAAAAAAATAAATAAAAAACTAAATGATTTACATTATTATTACATAGAATTGCCATAACTAAATGTAATGTGATATCAAAAGTATGAAACTAGTAAAATATGTAGAAAAATTCAAAATACCTACCTATCACCTCACTATCTTGCCGGAGAGGGGACATTGTGTCACTAAGATCCTATTTTCATGTCAGAGGTAGGATTTGAAACTTGTGAGAAATTTTTTGAGATGGAAAACGTGGGTGGTGGAAGAGTGGGGGGTAAAAGGCGGAAAGTACAAAGAGAGAGCGGCCTGCATCAAAGGGGGCAATACCAGGAAAAAAAGGTAGGATGTTATTGCAGATAAGTCGCTTTAAGAAACTAGGAGAAATGTTTGATAGGATTATTTTAAAGGAGGGCTAATGGTTTTTCAGAATGTTGAAAATGTTTGAATAAGTTAAAGAAATTTGTTCTATGTCAGTTCTGTCATTAACTGGATTGTGTTGTAAGTTAATGTGTACGGTTTCAGATAAAAGCTGTTTGTGTTCATAGGGTTCAGCGGAACAAATGGTAATGTTATCAAAGTCAAATATGTGTCTTTCATGAATGAGGTGTTTTGTAAGAGCAGTTTTTATTAGTTTTTTCTTTATGAAATTTTTATGATTGTTGATTCTCCGGGAAATAGGGTTTTTAGTTTGTCCAATGTAAGAACCATGGGAATTAGGAGTGGAACAAGAAATTTTACAAACAACATTGGTTCTGTTAAAAAGGGGGATGGGGTCTTGGGGTCTTTAAGGATGCTGTAAATGGATTTTAGTTTGTTGTTAGTGGAAAAAGAAAGCTTAAGGTTAGGGAAAGTTTTTCTGAGAGATTTCTTAATATTTTCAGAAAGTTTTGGAATATACAGGAGAGAATGGAAAACGAGGTCATTATTTTGGAGGAGGGGCATAGTTTGAAAGTGGAAATAAAGAATTTCTTCACAAGTTTTTTAATGGTGTGAGTAGGGAAACTATTAGAGAGGAGTATGTCTGTCACACGTTTAATATTTTTTATATGGAATGTCTTGTCAGAGAGTGTGAGTGATATGTAGATAATGTTTTTGGCCATATCTATTTTTTGATGATGAGGGTGAGATGAGTTGAAGTGGAGGAGACAACCTGAGTAAGTGGTGCTTGGTGTACCAATCAGTGGAGATAGAGCTATTAGTGTTAATACAGGTGTCAATGAAGGGGAGTTGACAATCAGACTCAATTTCAATGGTATATTTGAGATGAGGGTGGTAAGAGTTAAATGCAGTAAGGTCTGGGGAATTTTTCTGGATTGAGAATAAGGAACAAGTCATCAACATAGTTTTTAAGGAAGAAAATATCGTTATGAAAGGGTGGAAGGATAGAGTCTAGGAGGTCATTAAGGGTGATGTTGGAAATGTCAGGAGCAAGAAAGTGAAGGAAAAATTTAAATTGAAGGCACGGAGGGGGGTTTAAAGAGGACAAAATTTAGTCACCATATTAGTTATGAAGACATTTATATAATACAAGTGAAATACTGTAGTTCACTTTCAAAGGGTGCATGTTAATGAAGATATTTAATAATATACAAGGTTGGGTGAGGATCTCCCCTAACTCCCCTCCCAGCTAGACTCAAATTAACTGTTTCATACATTTTCTTTTTCAGCTTTTAAAATCATCTTAGTCATGCACTCTTATTTATATCCTTTTTAAATGAAACATTGGAAATATGATTAGTTTATGATGCTCCTGTGTGGCAATATATCTATTTATTTTATTTTATTGTAGTTCAATGCATGTTCAAGTTTTAGCTTCAGAGACTGGTTTCTACTGACTGATGATATCTTGCTCTCTCCAACCCTTTAGATATCTGTTTCTGTTTCTATTGAAGTCAATTCAATTTGCTAGCTCTTAGTTTTTCTGCTAAAACCAATTTATTTCTCACTATATCTTCTTGTTCACTTCTATTTAATTTATACTAATGAATTTGTATGTGGAGTAAAAATATTTATGATTATCTTTAATAAGAGGCTTAGTAAGTAAATCAGACACCATTTCATCAATAAGTAAAGGGTATAATTTAATTAATCTTTAATTTATTTTTTCTCTGATTAAATATGACCTGATTTCTAAATGTTTAGACCTCATGTTAGTCAAGCTATTTTTGACCAAACTAATAGTTCCCTTGTTGTCACGCAATTCTGTACATCATCACAGGCATAAAACAATCTCTTCATAATCAATTCTTATCCATTTGCTTCATCCCTTCACAACAAGCCTGGCCTTTTATTTAGGGTTTCTCTGGTGTACTTTGTCTTGAACACCCACTTGGACTTGAGTGCTGCTTTCCCCTTCTGTCTAGGTTTTTGGGCTTGGAATTATATGTTTATCGATGATTCAAAATCAGTCTGGACTACATTAATATCACTGTAAGTTTTAATCCCAGCTTTTACCTATCCTGTATAATCTGTTTCAACGCTAATGTCTCGTGCTCAGAGATGGACCCTTGTTCATCGTGTTTGGTCCAATCCAATGATAGTCATGGTTTCAAAACTGTAGGAGTGACCAGTCACCCCAGATCAGTGACCATTCAAGGCATCTGTAGCTTGAAAGAGCTGAAAAAAGGTGCTAAGGGAAATGGGTGGTAGCCAGTTTATCTGGTCGCAGGCCTAGTGGTTAGTGTAGTGTTAGGTGCTCAGGTAAGACAGGCCAGTAAATTGGCACAAGCCAAGGAATTTTAAAAAAACTGGGTTTTTCCCTCTCCTGGAGAGTCAGCTGTGTGCCTTATAGGCCTGTAATCTGTACTTTCCTTCATATTGCTGAAGGGAGGGATGGATAGGGGAAGTCAGTTACAGCTACATGGCTAGTTACGAATTTCATTTCCACACTCCTACAGCATACACAATGCCTTCCCCTTAGGTAGTGTTACACATTCATGTGTCTTCGTCTTGCACATAAGTATTCCATGTCCAAAAATTATTTCCAGCCAAAGCTTCTATGTTTGAAGGCTTATCATTTTCTGTTGCCATATAACTGACAAAATTCAGGTTACTTAAAGAATACCCAGGGTGATTATGTCTCCTAGGTGTTTGAGGTCTTATAAAGCAGAAGCCTGAAGCAGAAGGTCTGAATCATATACCACACCAAATAGACCATGAAATGGTTCATCATACTAATCATCTTTGAAACATCTTAAATTACCTATTCTTGTGATGTATTTTCTATTTCTTGTTGCATTTGATCATTTTCTACTATTGGTATGAATGGAGGTGCTTCTAAGAGAACCATGCTTCATAGAGCATAGTTTTGTTCACTCTTTCTTGGAGCACTGATTTTTAAATAAAGATCTGTGAAGACTGCTTCTACCCAAAAGACCTTAAGTATTCCTGGATCCTGTAACATCCACCTGGCTTTCTCCTCTATTCGTCTGTCTTCTGTCTTTTTTGTTTGTCTACTCCATTTTGGGCTAGAGAATATGTGATAGTTTGCCCGATGCCTCTCTGTGTGAAAAAATATGAGACACTCTGATGAATATATTCAGTAACATTATCCAACCGAATGCATTTATGTTCTTTCCTGTTTGGGTCTCCACTAGGGCATACAATTCTTTAAAAACACTAAAGACTTCATCCTTAGATGAATGAAAGTATACTAACATAAATTGGGTGTATTGTCTATTAACCTGAAAAAATATTTACTCCCTCCGAGTAGTTTTAATTTTTACACAAATATTTGTGTGCATGAGTTTGAGGACGATCTTTGCTCTAAATTTACTAGTTATAAATAAAAAATGCACTTGCTTCCTAAATAAACAAATTTCACAGGTATTATCAGTGCACTTCAAATCATTAAGGCCATCCGCCATGTTTTTTTATTCTTGCAGTTGCTTTTATTTAGATGTCCTAATTATCAGGGAGAAAGATAATCTTAGCAAGTCACTGAAAAATTCTATTCATTTATGGTTGTGAGATGTCTATTATAAGTATCATTTTGGCAACTTATAATTGGAAAATTCTCCTTCAGAGTCATAAATTTTCCCACCAATTGCTTGAATTCAATGGTGTTCCTTTACACCATTCAAAATATTCACACTTGTGTCTCTGGCATCATCTTTATTTTTTGAAAAGCGAACTGTAGCATATGAGTCCAGGAACAAATCTGAGTCTTGAATAGTAACACTGAATAACCTACATGCCAAAATACATATATCTACTTTTCCATTGGATTAGACACTGGATGCAACATCTGTTCTTACTTTATTTTTCACCTTTGCATGACTGTGATATGCTCAAGTTTTATGACTAATGAGGTGGCATTTATAATGCTTGACTGAAGTTTTTTTAGAAGGTTGCAAGAACTTACATGAAAGTTACAAGTTGCTACTCAGCTACTGAAGAGGGAGCTTCCTTAATTCTAAAATCTTTTATTATTTTTAATCTCTTAGAGTAATTTGATTTGAGCAAAGTCTGTACTTATCAGTGTACCTGAACTCTTCAGGCCCATTATCAGGGGTTAATAGGTTGCTGAGAGACCAGCTAGGAGAAGGTACCCAACCCATTCTTCTGAAATAACAAATTTTTTTTCCTGTAGACATTGAACCATTTAATCTAAATTATTAATAAATAATTATTAATTATAATAATTATTAAATTATTAATAAAGTCACAGGCATTATTCATGCCTCAAATCACACAGGCTTCAATTTTATAATAGAGCCATGGGCATCGATTCATATTGAATTGAACTGTCTCAGTAGTCTGATTCTTCTTGTAAGTCCTGAATCTTCACAGAGATTTTGGAGCTTAATCCATGCTTGTATCTTTTGTCTTAATGACTCTGATGGTCATCATGATGTCTCATTGGTCATCCAGTTTTAGTAAGGCCTAGTGTGGAACCATGATGTATAATTGTCTCTTCCCCTGAGCTTCTTTATAAAAGAAATGTATTCACCATAATGCGGGTACCCGATCTTCTCAGCAAAATTTTACTAATTCAATAACTAAAACTCATGAGGCAAACTCAATAACATGGCTGTGCCTCATAACCTTTGTAAATGCATGGGAGGGAAATGTTTAAACACTTATGTTAAGTTTACTAAAATTAAGGTCACGCTAATGCTTTGAACATAATTTTAGTGACTTTGATAGAAACTGAAAAATCACAAATATCACATGACTGTCTGACTGGGGGGATGGGGGAGTCCAAAGCCTCTCTCATTACAAAATATGGCCTACTAAACACATACAATAATTATTTCCTAAAAAATAAATCTAATTCTAAGTAAACTCAATGTTTTTTCCTAAATCCTAAAAATGTATAAAAATAAGGTTTAATGATAAGAATAACTAATTTAAGTTAATGGCTTAAAAGTAGCCAATGGAATAATCTCAGCAATAAGGTCTTTAGAGCTGCTCCAACATTATTTTTATTTTATTGGCAGCACTTAAATTTAGTTTAATAGAAAATCCTTCATTATAAATGAGATTTTTTAAATGAATACAGTATGGGCTTTCATGGATCAATATAGAGTTGCTAAATCAATGTTTATTCAATTTCAGAATTGAAATTTTTTTTATTTTAGATTGGAATGTTCAGGCATTTTTAAAAACTGTTATAAAAATTCCAATAAGTTTAATATTTTATAAATAGGGAAAGCAAATTTTAATGATGTATTTTCAAACTCAATGCAAATTTTAATAAATCATTTAATGAGATTAATGAATTCTTCAATAGTGACCCCACTGATAAGTTTTGTATTGATTTTTTTTTCATATTATTATTTGACATGAATAAGTTTTGGTATCTAGGTGCGCTCTGTTCTTAAGAATCGTGGAATAAGTGAAGAAAAAAGCTTAGAGATAGAAAATGGAGCACTGGAGCTGTGGGACCGAGCTTACCAAGCATGGCTAATGCCTATACAACCCAAAATTGGACCAACTGTGACTCCTGATGCTGTATTGACTTCATGCTATAACTTTCTAGAAAGGCTTCATAAAACTCCTGGTAATTTTTGCTTTTAAATTTTGTAGTAACTATATAAATCCTTGAATGTGGTTTTATTTATGCTTATTTCAAATAATTTTTCATTTAAAATCTTTATTACATATTTTTTAATCCATTAATTTGGTTATCAATTTTAATAATTTAAAGTAAGATTTGGTAAGGATTCTGTCTATTTTATTTTTAAATATTTGTAAACTGCATTTGTAGGTCAACATTTATTTAAAACATTAGACCAAGGTGGGAAAGTAATGTAAATGAAGCTCTTGACTTTCTGCCAAAAATGATAAATGAAATCTTTGAAAAATAGGTCAATTCATCTGAATAGATTAAATTGGATTGAGCCTTTTAAAAAGTTCTTCTAACCTTAAAACTAATAACAGCATATTTTTTTTTTCAATCTTCCCTTAAGGAAAAATATTTAAGAGGCTTTAAAAAAAAAGACCCAATTCTCCATGCCAAAAAAGCAAAAAAAATTAGCTCTGAGATAATTATGGAATACCTATCTGAGTAAGTGAAACTGAATAACCTACCTGTAATAGTTAAACAGAATTTTTAACTCATCTTCATGCCTGATTGCATTTAGATCATAACTACAGAAGAGAGAAGACTGAAGCCCTACCGAATTTGGCTCCATGCAATAACGAAATTGAATCAATCTGAAGAAAAGAACTGCAGAGATGACAACTTGTCATTCTTCAATAGTTTAATATTTTTTCAATTATAATTTTCATATTCATTTCTTATATATATATATATGTATGTATTAAGCTGTTTTTGAAAAAAAATTTGGAGCAGAAATCTTAGGGAGCAGACTTTTTTTATTATTTAGTTTGGTTTTTGGATTCTATCCATCTTAAAATATAAAGCATACAATTTTATGGTGGGAATTTTTAATTTTGATTTATCAAGTCAATTACTAAATTATATTTTTTTATTCAGAAAATTAACCAAGTATGATTTTGATTTTATTTTAAACTCAGCACCAGAGTGATCCTATTTTACCCACATTTGCTCATTTATTCACTAACAATGTATACACACCTCCCACCCAGCAAAACATGTCCTGTTGAAAACTTTTTCATAAAAATAAGGTTCATCGTTTTAATTTAGGTGAAGCTAAAATAATTCAATAATACATTGGGTAATAATTAGTATAAAAGAAAAAGATAGAAATACTTAATACTGCTGAAAATTATTTATTTAACTTAAAAAATATATAAAAAGTACCTCAAAGACCACTTTGAAACAATTAAAAATAAAATATAAGTAATTTAAAGTAATCATTACTAACATAAGGAATTTAATGTAATAGTGGTTAGGGTATAAAGCTGAATGTTTGTATCAGGTTAGTGAATAAATGCTTTAGAGTAAATTTGGGTTGAAACAGGGTCATTGTTGTGTTTTTAGCAGAGGTGAAGCAGAAGCAGATAGGATGGGTTTTCTCTTTATAATTATATTTTTCGTTATAAATATTTAAAAAAAGATATAAATTATTATACATAGATAATTAATTTTGTTAAAAGATGGAATTTTTTAAATATTTAAAACATTTTTTGAACTTGATGTATTGTTGGTTTGTAATTTCTATTTATATTGAAAATGCTTAAATGGTTGAAAATTAAATGTATTGGATTATTTTTGGCTGACTGAAAGTTGTCACAACTAAACTGTAGTTCAGTTTAAAGTTGTGAGTTCTGTATTATTTAAAAGAGTTTTGGGGTTGGGAAACATAAAGAGAGGAAGATAATTAAGGGGATGAGAACTAAATTAATAAAAACAAACAAGATGGCAAGAGTTTGGGAATCAATCCTTACTATTCTTAATACAGGGAATAATAACACTGAGAGATTTTACTAGATATGTAAATTTTAGTAATTAAATGAAGTGGAAATCTGAGAGGCGGATTTGAGTGGCACTCTGTGAGAAAGGAGTACTGTGCTCGAAGAACATGGATTCTTGGTATAAAATGGACAGTTTTTCACTTCTTGATTGAATTCCCCTCAAGAGACAGCAATCAGAACTGTTTCAGTGATCTTATAGATTGGCTAGTTCATTTTAATAGGATGGCAGAGCATCAATTACCTTATCGATAAGAAGCCAGTTCATGTGGTCCATAATAATTTTCTTTGTTTTATGTGAGTTCTTCTTTCCCTCCAGATTTTCTTCTGTTTCCACTTCTTGACTTTACTATTTGCAGTCTATGTAACTCAGGGTAGGGAATTTACTTTCCCTCACACCTTTTACCTCTTTATCCTTTCCTTAATCTAATTACTACATTATTTTTTAGTGAAGCAATTGTAAGTATAATTTTCATTTATTTATTATTTTTTCTTTATATTTAGTATGGAAAAAAAATGCACTACATTTATATTTTCCTCTTCTATAAATTATAAATTTATTTTTCATCATTTTGTCTCGTCTTATTAAGGCAAAGCCAGGGATGGAGGATTAAAAAGAGCAGAGAACAGGGCAAAAGCGATATTTTATAATTTAATAGTATTAATTAATTTAAATTATGGGGAGATTCTGAAAAAGTACAATAATTTTACAACAATGTTTATTTTTTAGTGTTGGCTGCAATACTTGCACTATGCACATCCATGACTGCTTATACACTTGAACCTACAGTGATGTTTTACCCTAGTTCTCTTTTACTTTTTATTAAAAGTAATTAAATAAAAAGAGTGAAAGTTGATTAAGACAAATTTATATTTCTTAAAGCATAGTTAGAGGATCCATTAATTATTTTTTGTTTAGTTTGATAACTATGCATACTGGCTGGATATGAAATTAATTACTTAGTCTTTGAGTTTCATGAACCTAATATCAATATTTTGTCAATATTATGGTTTATTTGGAGAAAAAAAATGGTTTTAAAACTGAGATGGCTCAAGTAGGCCGTCATGTCTTTAAATGATTAGATGTGATTGTGTAGTAAGACAAATTTTAAAAAAAACTATATTAGTTCTATTAATGAACAAATATTTCAAAAATAAGGCTTAAGAACTTAACAGTTTGAGCAAATTATATATTCTTTATAAAAACCCTTCCAAAAGTAATGCTTATTTATAATTAGACTAATTTTTTTCATATATAGAACAACTTTTAAATAAAAAAAAAAAAAAGATTAAAGATCATCTTGGTAATTACTAATTAGTTCATTTATTTACAGAAGTCATGTCTTTGGATTCAGCTAAGCACTTATTACAAGAAAATATGACACTTCTAACTTCAGGTTTGGATTCTGCATGGATGATACTAAAAGGGAATATGTCACTTTTACTGGGGATCATTTCAACTTTATTCTCTGTCCTTTTTGGCGGTGGTCTTTCTGTTATTAATTTTGCCATTCATTTGGTAACTATCGTTCTTTTGAATTAACATATTTTTTTTTACAAAAATATTTATTTTTATAACATGAAAGAGTGAACCTTGGAAAATAATTCCTTTGTAGTTTAGATTTAATTTTATATTTTTCTAAATGTGAAGAGAGTCATAATTTATATTCTTATGTTTAAAACCATTTAAAGACCTATAAATTAGCAAATATAGCTCTAAACATTACAATTTAGTTACTTCAAATAATTCATATAAAATATAGAATCTAAAGTATTATCTAAAATTTTAATGCTTTTCTTACAACTTCGTTTGGAGGATATCCAATATAATAATAAAGATTCATTTCAAGATCATTTGAAAATACCTTCATCTTGGTCAAAATGCTTTATCCTGAATTGCCATTTTAGCATTATTAATCACACAAAAAATGCTTTTTAATGTGTAAATTATGAAGTTACTTTTTAAAATGAGTATCAGTAGTTGTCAATAACAGAATAATATCTTATATTTTAATACTTGATAAATTATTATTCTGGATTGGCATCAAAATATGTTACAATAATGATATTACTTGATTGAGAATGTAAGGTAAAATCACAGACAGAAATATGTATGTGTTATGTTAGATGTGAGTCCTATCTGTCAATGTCATCTGCTATGATATGTAAGTGGGATATTGAATATGCATACAGATAAAGTAAATAATTCTCAACATGGCCTGTGATAAGTCTATGTGATTGGGATGTCATCGAAGGTTAAATCTGCAAATGATGGGCAAATGTTCTTTGTGGTCCTCCATTTTCAAAGGGCAACCAATAACTATTGAATAAATACATAATTAATAAAACTAACTTTACAAATAGATTGTTCTCTGGTCTTTGACCTTTCAAATGCTCCATAGTATTTCTTCACTGAATAAGTATTACCAGAGATAAGGGGTATTAAAGCCTTATATTGAGGTCAAAGGATATTACTTTTTCCCCTGTATAGTAAACTCTTATGCTGATAATAATAATAATAAAACTAATTTTTTTAAATTGCTAGTAAATAGTAATTTAACTTCCTTGCAAATTACATGAATAACCTTAAAAAAGGAAGAGTCCTTAATTTAGTAGCTGATACTGTACCTAATATTATCAATTTTCAAAGTTTAGGAGAGACTTTTATTTAGTGCAACATGATAGAAGACAGGATGTACTTAATTTAATCTCTGAGAGAATATATATTCATGAAATATGAAAGCTATAAATATGCCATAAGAAATAACACAAGTAAACATATGAATCTATCTATTCATATTATTATTAATCTATAAGATTGATAAGAAGAAGGAATTATTGAAAGATATTGCAATAGTGGATCTAAATGGTACAAATTTGACAAAATAATTAGTTATAATGAAAAAAGAGTTCTAAAATAATAAAATGGAAGAAATATGATAAAATAGATATAACTACTATCATAGAATATAAAGAAAAAAAAAATCAACAAAGCAACGGCTCTTAAATTTACCTAAAATTCATAGAATTACAGAAGTGCGAAAGGCGAATTACTTCAAGAGATCAATTTTTGTTAGACAAATAGTCCATTAAAAAAAAATTGGCATCATTTTTAAACCCTGCTTTAAGCCACTTACATGAAAAAACTAATTTGATATTACAATTTTAATAAAATAAAACTAAAAATCATTAATATTTCAAAAAAGAGAGATAAGTAAATATTAATTTTGTTGTGGTATATTATCTCACCTAAATTTTAAACAATTAATGTGAGGGAATGGAATAAAAAATCTATCTGTCCTAGCCAAGTCTCGTACCTGGATCTCCTGCTTTCCGGGCCGGTATTCTAATAGTATCCTATAAGTTATGGTATTGATATTCACCTCACAAATCCCCATTAAAACTCGGTTTACAAATTAATAAGTATTTATGGAAGGAATTAGAACCCTATACTAGTGTATATATATATATTTTTTTTTTTTTTATAATAGTTACTGTACTTGTTAATAAAATTGAATACAGATTCACGAAATTCATTTAAAAAAAATTTAAAAGCCACATTCTGTTATTAATGTACTTTAATGTAGCAAAACGTATAAGATTTNCTATTAATAATAAATATATAAACAATAATCTAATAGTAAATATAAAATTCAATAAAATTGAAATAGTTAAGTTCATTTAATAGTAAAATATCATTTATGTTTAGAACTATCATAAAGTTTATCACAGACAAGTAAGATTTTTATATAGATTCATATATTTCAGTACAATTTGATGTATTTTAGATATTCAATTATCTTATTAAAATTTTTATTTTCTTTAACAACTCCTTTAGATCCCCTTTTAAGCCAAACATTTGCTTTGTTGTTTGTAGTTGGGGACACTCGCATATAATGTGGTCCGCCGTGAGAAGATCTCTACCCAGGCCAAATGCGGGTCATTACCTACCAACTAGATGGTAACCGTGGGTTAGACGTGTATGTCCTATATGTATCCTTGTGATGACAACTGCATTTCATCTTGGCAATTTTTCATATGAGACCAAAGTCCGGACTTGTGGTGATATAGATCGCAGTGGTATTGCACTTCTGTTCCATCTTTGTTGCCACTGATTCCAAATTATTCTTTTTATATGGCGTTTTTCGTCTTTGAGATGCGTGCATGTATCTGAAGGTAAGGGTAGCAATGTAGCTTCCTTTGCTAGGGCATTAAGTTCTTCGTTTCAACAACTTGTGAGAGCTGTACGAGTCGCTGTATATTAGGACATCAGTTTGATGAATGCAGCATTCTTTTAGAGCATCTATAATCGCCATTAATTCTGCAAGGAAAACACTGGTATGAGAAAGCAATGGTACTTTAATGCTTCTTCTGTCAGGAAGTAGTACACCATCCAACCCCATTTTCTGTTTTTGAGCCATCTGTAAAGATTGGTTTCAGATTATTATAGATTTCAAGTTTTTCTTGAAACAGTTTTCTATATATTTCTGGAGGTGTAACGCTCTTTACAAGTTTGTTCAAAGTATAATCAATGCAAGGTGTCTTCAGGCTCCATGGGCTTATGGATGTCTGTATGAACATTATTTTACCCTCATTTGCTTTATATTTTTGATAAATTTCCCCAGCACGTAGTGTTAGAGGTCTAGTACGAGTTCTCATATCTTGAAATTTTTTAATTACCTCCTGTTTATCAAAGTGGGGAGTGAGGAAATGTCCTCTTTTAGCTCTAATACTAGCAACATAATTGAGAGTAACCAATTCTTGCCTTAGATCAGGGGGAAGATGTCCTGATTCAACGTATATTGATTCAGTTGGGCTTGTCCGAAAAGCACCTATCGCTAAGCGAAGGCCAAGATTATCAAGCCTATCCAACTGAAGCAGCCAAGTTCGCCTCGATGATTCATAAACAGGGCATTCATAATCAAGTCTTGACACAATAAGTGCATCAAATATTCAGAGGAACATTTCTCTTTGCACCCCCCATTTGAGCCTTGACAGACATTTTATCATTTTAACGCATTGCTGCACTTAGTTTTCAAGAATTGAATGTGGCTCTTCCATCTCAGTTGTGAATCCAAAACAACTCCGAAAAATCTGTGTTCAGGCTTAGTTAAAATTGTTGTATCAGCCATGTTAATAGACTTAAGTTGTGGAGCATCATGCTCTTTCCGCAATCTGCAAAAATGCATTGCTGCCATTTTGGTAGCCGTGAATGTATAGCCTACATCCTCAGCATTTTTTGAGACTTTGTCAATCATATTTTGCAACCAAGGAATTCTAGTGTCCTCCTGATCATGACATTCGAAAGGAGTGAGATCATCTGCAAATAGAGAACAATTTATGTTCTTCTGTAGTCCCTTTAGAACTCTGTTTATAGCTATCAGGAACAATGTAACACTCAAGGAAGACCCTTGACTCCTTTAGATCCCCTTTTGAGGTATTCCATTTTCCTGTTCTCGCTTTGTAGATGTTGTGCTTGACAATCTTATTCTAAAGAACCTGTTTTTCAAAAAGTTTTGGAGAAATATTGGCAGATGTCCTTGAAATCCCCAGGATTCTAGTTGAGAGAGGATACCGTATCTCCAGGTTCGGTCGTATGCTTGTTTTAAATAAAAAAACACTGCAGTCATATACTTTTGGTTGAGAAAAGCATTCTGAATAACACTTTCGAAAGCCGCTAGTTGGTCAATGCAAAGTATCCACTTCTGAAACCAGCTTGATTTGGAAATATGAGCTTTTTTTTTTTCTAATATGTCTATCAACCTATAATTTATCATATTTTCCATTAATTTGCCAATGCAGCATGTCAGGGATATAGGTCGATAGCTGCTTGGTTCATGTGGGTCCTTTCCTGGTTTCAAAATTGGTATTATCAATGACTCTTTCCATTTATCCGGTAGATTCCCAATTTCTACAAGTGGTTATACACTTGCAGTAACTTTGTTTTTCCTGATATCAGAAGGTAAACCATAAGGTCATAGGGAATACTATCTTTCTCCGGTGCCGACGACCGCTTAACACTTTTAAGTGACCTGTCCAATTCCTCCATCGTGAATAGGTGGTTGTAGTCAAAATCTTTTTCTCCTTCGTTTCAAAATATAGAGGAGTATTTTCAGTAGTTTTTTTGGTGTTTTTAAAGTTTTCACTGTATGAATCAGAACTGAAAACTGACTGATAGTAGTCTGCAAACATTTCTACTTCTTCTTTGGGGTCAGTAGCACTTTTGTCACCTTGTTTTAACAGTGAAATCTGGGGCGCCAGGGTTCAACGTTTGAACTCCCAATCCTGACGCCGCGGGTTCAAATCCCGCCCAGGTCAATCTTTTATTTATAAATAGAAGCTTGTCCTGAGCCATGGGTGTTTAAAATGGGGTGGCAACCTGTAGATAGCCCCTCCCTCCAATGACCCTAAGTGGTTGCAAGGGAGGCTAACACAGCAAAAAAAAACAAAAAAAAACTCAGTGAAATCTTATTTAAAATATTTCTGCCACACATTGCTTTAACTTTTCTCCATACTTCTTTTGATGATGAATTTTTTGATAATGTTGAGACAAAATGCTCCCATGATTTGGTTTTAGCATATATTTTTGCCCTTCTTTCTTCTGCTCTACATTTTTAAATTTTTTTTTAAATTTTTGAGAGTGGGATATCTTTTGAACCTGTTCAGAGCCTTTTTTTTATTCTTGTTAGTTACCCAGCAATCTTCATTCCACCAAGGTACTGGATTTCTACAGTGGTTTAGCTTGTCATTGGGATGGCTAATATTGCGGCTTCATTAATAGAATCTTTAAGTTTTATGAGATTTTTTTTGGATATTAGAATTGAAGTCTGGGACTTTGAAATTTTCTCTGTATAGAAGCCAATTAGCTCGATCTGTCCTCCATCTGGGTACACTCTTGAAATTCAAGCTTGTATGCCTGATTATTATGGGAAAATGGTCTGACCGTGTATGTCTTCCAACACAGACCAGTTAAACTGTGGTGCTACAGGTGTTGAAACCACGCTAAGGTCAATAGCACTAAACTTGCCACTTTGGACAGTGAAGTGAGTTGGGCGTCCGTAATTCAACAGAAATAGGTCATTTTCTTCAAGGAATAAGATTAACTCTCTGCCTTTGCTGGAGGTGCTTGTTGAGCCCTAAGATCTATGATGAATGTTGAAATCTCCTAAAATGAGGTAGGCCTTGAATGTCACTAATATTGTATTTTTCATAGGAGAGATACAGACAGCAGACTTTTATTTCTAGAGTCTTATTCTAGCAGTTACTGCCTGCAAGTTCGTCGCTATATTCGTTTCTTGGAAGGCGATATTATTTTTTATGTAAATTGCTACACCACCATGGCTTCTTTCATTATTTTCAATCTGGGGTTCTTTATGTAAGCATGTGTAACAAATAATATTGTTGCAATGTCCTTTGCGAAACTTTGTTTCTTATAGAGCAAAAACTGCTGGTTGATATTTATTTACAAGGTTTCGGTAGGGAAGGTGTCCCTACGTCACCACAAATTCCGCCTCTGCTATCCGCCGTCCTTATGGCTATTATCCACAAGTCCGTTGCCCGGAGGTTACCACGAGGGACCTCCTCCCTACTTGCTGACCTAGCAAGTAGGCGTTGAGGGAATATGAAATACTAGGAGATGCTGAACAGTGGGATAGGGCACTCTGGTTGAGCAGAGCTCCTATAAGAAGTCAGGCGACTCCCATACCAGTATGCCAACTTCAGCAATCATTTAGCCCTCCCATTTAACACCCTACACTTGTATAAAAAGTAAAACTATTTGTGGTAGACATAAAACTGTATAGAAAATAGCAATTTCTCTTTTGTAAATTTGTCTGAAATTGTTTAGTATCTTATTATCGAAACTAATAACTATAATAAAAATGTGTAAATACATTGATGAACTTTTCTTAATCATTAACAAAAATTGCCATACAAAACTATTGAAAACTTAAATGCTATCAATTAAAGAATCTAGATTTATATCATTCTTTGTTTCGAGAAACTGTATAGAGATACTAACTGCAATTTTGTTATCCATCCTTATTGGGAGTTGAAAGCTAATACTGCTCTAACGCAAAATTTTGCAAAAATAGTCATATAAATTAAATAACAATTATGGAAACACTTTATTTTAAAAAATTTTAAATTATGAAAAAATGGCTAAATGTGGGAAGACAATATATTTCTTACATTATCATACCTTCTATTATCCGTCTTCATTGGTTTCTGCAAACCATCTTCTGTTGGCGAGCACTTTCGGACATTGTCCTTCCTGGTGGATGAATACATGTGTTCACTCCTGTCCAATGGTTTTCCTACTCATACCATTAAAAAACTTGTAAAATAATTTTTTATTTCCACTTCTCCAACTATCCCCCCTCTTTAAAAAAAAAAATGCAGTTAGTAGCTTAACTATTTCCATATTTATAGCTAAGTTTACTTATTTTCTAAATGTTTTAGAATATAAAATAAGTAATGGTGTATTTTTCTCATTTAGATAATATGATTATCGATCATTATTAATATGATTATCTAAAATTAAAAGCTATGGCTAATGGCTGAGAGTGTAGTTGTGGAAGGGTTTCAAGAGTGGAGGATTGGGAGATTAAATATATCTAAGTTTAGTGCCTGCATTTATATCTTTGTTGATTTTGAAATGTAATTTCAGTGTACTCATATTTATTATAGCATTATAGTAATAGCATCCTATTACTTACTTGTTAATTTGAAATTAATGGAATGCTAGAAAAGTAGAAAATGAAATTAACTTTTAATGCAATTTTAGCAATTTATGTTATTTTTGTGACTTATTTTTTTAAAATTTAATGTGACTCATTACAATTTACTTACCATTTAATTATAAGGAATAATTTAAACTCTGCACTATTACTCATAAGAAAAGAAAATTAATTTAAAAAAAGCCTCCAAGTTGTGCGTCCAACTAATGATCCAACCCTGCAAAAAATCTTAAGTCATACAACCTCAATAAAGAGATAGCTAGATTGATTCATTATGACCCTGGTACCATTGTCAGGGAGCTGTTCTTTGGATCAAACCATTTTATGGTGAGAATTAAAGAGAAGTGAAAGATAGTGTTGAAAAGATATAATGCTGATATAACTATCCCCTTAAAAATGAAGACTGGTAGGGCTAATGAGATTTTTGCTTAGTAATAAATTACCATAAAATAATTAATAGTAAATTTTTCTCCTTTAGACAAAACAACTAGGAAGCCCAGACTATAGAGTCAAGTTAGTCAAACCTAAAACAAACTTAGATTGTAACATCAGAGGAAAAGGTATGAAACTTCACATTTGGCTATTGCTAGCCATTGTCTAGGAATTTCAATTTAAAATTAAATATATAGATTTCATGAAAGATTATATTGCTCAGTTTCACATATAACTGTTTTCACTATTTATATTTCTTCAAAGTATTTTATTCCTCATTGTGATATTTTTAAAATTCATAGTGATTTTGACAAGATCCATGTAGCTTAGATGCAAGTACTCGAACCTCTACAGATTTTTCCCTTAATAGTTTCTTAGATTCTCTCCAGAAATTAAAAACTCTTATTTCAGACATAATAGCATTATTTTGGAAATTTTATAATAAAACTGGGGCCCTATATTTTGGTCATTTGGTCATTTTTGTTCTCCCCCAGCTTTGTTCCCACAGCTTATAATTGAAACATAACATCTTTACTAACGTTTAAGTCCATCAATTCAATCATATAACAAAATAAAAAATCATGGAAAAATAATAAGCGTGGGAATTAATAGATTTTTTTCTGATGAAGGTAGCCAAACAAACCTACTACTAGAACATGTAACAATTATTCTGCCGCTCCATTCTTGGGTAAATCAAACAAAAACTAGTCATCTTGAATCCATTGAAGAATAACTGATCCTTTCTGTACTGAACAGTATAGCTATCACAGCAGTTTGTTTGTCCTTCATCAGAACAGATCCAATTAGTATTCTTTGTTTATGGGAGTATGTCTAATAATTCCTGTTATACCAACCTTGGAATTGTTCTATTTTTTGGAGTTTGTTAAACAGACAAAGACAAACAAAAGTGAAATTATTCTTATGATTAGTTTTTAGTTTTAAAATTTATTCAGTATTTTCAAATATAATTTTCTCTATAATTACTCACCTAGTCTTAATTTTGTTTCAAAGTGAAACAATAGTTAATACTAATTTTGCAAGTGTTAATAGAATTATTTTACTATAATCAGCAGATCTGAAATTTTCCTTTGATTTCCCTCTACTATATAAGTAAAGAAGTTTTTTTTTTAAATTACTTTTTTTTTTTTTAATTCATAGTTTTAAAGGACTCCTATTATCCTATTTAATATCCCATAATAATCCCTTTAGAACATTCTTTAAGCTTGATAAATCCCATTCAACTTCATAAAAAAAACCTCTGTTTAGTTATTTGTTTAAAAAAGAAACATGACAGTGTCCAACAAAATTATCATAATTTTAAGGCATTATTAAAAAAAAAAAAAAAAATAAAAAAAAAAAAATTCATAAATAAATTCATAGCCACAAAAGCAACTCGTGAAATAATGAAATATAAAGGGGAAGGTGTCCTTTACCAGCAGTACGCTGGTTTTAGTTTGAAAAATTTGGTAGTGGAGATATGACATCGAAAAGGAAGAAGGGCTCTGGGCAACATTAATGGATAATGATGAGATTCTGCAGGAAACTGTTGAGTCAAATTCATCTACAAGTATTTGCGAACTTCAGAGGGTGTGTGGTATGTCGAGAGATACTGTTAATCGGCATTTATTCTCCATTGGGTAGGTGAAAAAGAGCAGTTGACTGGTCCTTCATGAACTTACTCCTCATCAATCACCTAAGAGTTTAGAAATTTTTGAAAAAAAAAAACCTTTCTGATATGAGATTTTACCGGAATATTGTTAGCTGTGATGAAAAGTGGGTTTATTGGCGAAGTGGAAGTACCTATAAGCAAACTGCTTTACCGGTTGCTGCAAGGGGGAAATTAAAAAAAAAAAATCTGTGATTTGATTTTTATTATTATTGAAAGATGTTATTCATCATGAAATTATTCCTGACAAATGCTTTATGAATTCTCTGAACTTTACTGTGAATAAGTGAAAAGATGCAAAGTTGTATGTGCGTTATCCTGCTTTGATCAAACAAAAAAAAGTTTTATTCCAGCAATATAATGCTTGTCCTCCCACTTCCCAATGAGCCCAAGATAAGTTGAAAAACTTATGGGTCTGATCGTCTACCTCATCCACCATATAGTTCAGACTTTGCACCATCAGATTAGTACTTGTTTTAATCCATGCCCCATTTTCTTCAAAGGAAAAAAATTGATTATTTTCCAGAAGTTGAAATTATGGTTCAAGAGTTCTTTGACAGTTGTCCCATGGAATATCATTATGGAATCGAGCAAATGGCTAATGGTAGATAACAATGGACTCTACATTAGGTATTAACTGTATTTTATATCAAAGATATAATATTACAAATATGTGATTGAAAAAGGTAATTTTTTAATACGCTCCTTTATTATTTTTTGTCAGTTTTAGAAATTTTATGGTTACATTGTTTAATAATTTATTGCTTTTATATTTTTCAGATTATATTTCTGACAGCTTTATTCTATTTATTAAGTACGAGTAGGGAGATGTATAAACCAGTTGAACTGATTACACAGCTTAGTCCTATGTATGGAAACAAGTATGTATTTTTTGTCTCTAATTTTTAAAGGTTGTTTTAAATTGCTACAATTAAGAGTTGTTCAATGACTGATGCAATCTTAGAAGGAATTAAAAAATAAGAACAAAGATGCTTATTAGTGAATGCTTGCTCAGCTAGTTCCATATAAATTTCTGTTCAGAAGTTCAGCATGCTCCTATGGCTGGCCTTGTGGAAGGTTCATACCAATAAATATTACATTAAAGTGTAAGCTCCTGAAGAGTGATTTAAAATTAACTTTGATACTATTTTTTTTACCTTTCCCTTAATTAGTCCTGTAGATAACTACATTAAAACCCAGGAAAAATTCCCAATTTAATAAAACATTTACAGATTGTTCAGGGGGGCTGTGGGATGATTCTCTAAAATTTTCTCAAATGAGAACCCTGTGCTAACTTGTAAGGGGCGAAAAACATCAAAAACTTCTTGTGGTTTCTTGACCAAAACCTTTATATTTAAAAAAAAGTATAGCATTAAATGAATTACAATTTTGTATGTTATAAACTTTTTTCCTAAACCTAATATTAATCAAGATACAGCTGATATAAGCTAGTGGTATTTTCTTAAAATGGCAAAAATAATATGTGTATAACCATCAATTACCATTAGTATGTTGATGTGGTAATCAATTAATATATTAAATATTGATATGCGGAAACACCAGGGGGGGGGGGATGCTTAGACCCAGTGACTATTTTTGTGATCAGTAGAATTTCATTGTTGTTGTGGTAGATCATCGCTCAAAGTAAATTTCTGTAACCCATAATCTTTAACCTCAAGAAACATAGATCAGATAGTTGAAATCAATGAATAATAATCAAGAATGTAATTGATACAAGAATAATGGTGGCATTATATACAATTCATGTATAAAACTTTTATTCAATTTTAATTACTTGGGGACTGCTTTCCTATCTTCAATGTTTTAATTTTCAATGTGGTCAGGGTCTAAGGATATTTCTGGTTCAATAAGAGTAAGATTTTCCTCCTCACTCTTTCTCCTCACTTGTAGCTGACGATGCTGAGCAGGTTCTGTGGCAGCATCCATTTTTGACCGCACCAGAAGCATATGAATCATTCAGTTAACACAATGACTCAACTTTTTTACAAGAGTGAGAAATAATGTGGAAAATATAAGGTTTTAATAAGGAAAAATGTACTACTTAGGATGACGAGCATAATAATACATTCCTCGTTAGGTAATATTCCATACCCAAGCAAATGGCAACTTAAAGTAGACTCCTTCATTCCCATCCATATATTTGGCTGGTAGCAGACTGGGAAGTTGGCATTTCGGCTTTGCCATGGCAATAGTGAAAATTTTATATCTAACATTATCAAAATGTACCCTCCAAACAGGTTCACCAAGAACTACTTAGCAACATCAGCAATTTGATCTGGAGCAGCCTTGGGGTCCTTGAAAATCATTAACATATCGAAGAAGGTAGAGCTTCTGTTAATATGTCTGTATCACCTTCTTATTCCCAATTCCAAAGGGTACTGACTTGGTGTCACACCTACTTATTGCACGTAGAAAGACTATATCCTGTGATTCGTGTTTGAAAAAGAGGGAAGAATAAAGGAAAATTGACCCTTCCCACTCTTCCAAAAGTAGTTTTTTTTTTTTTTTTTTTTAAATCCCAAAGCATATTAAGCATTACCAGAAAATTAATGTCCTCCCCAGTAATTATGACAATGTTATACTTCTCGGCAACTGAGTCAGCTGTCTGTATAATCAGCATATCGGCGTCTTCAACTGCCTGCTTGACTTGGATCCCACTGGTTTTTAGTTCACTTTTTAGCATCTTTATAAAATTCATCTTGTTTGTGTCATTGTAGAGAAATTTTGCTTGCATGGTGTTGTCTTGGTGAACACAAACTTAGAAAGGTTCAGCAAGGAACACAGATAACATTCTACTACCTCGGTGCTTTGTTAGGGATAATTAAAAAAACAAAAAAAAAAAAAAAACACTATGTCATTGCTCCCAGAGGTCCCTTTCGATATAATGGATGTAACTCTAGCAGACTGCCTCGAATGTTGCTTTGCTTGACCTTGTCCAAACCACTCTATCCATTAGAAACCCTCCATCAATTACATCTGGTGCAAAAGTCTAATTAATGGGAGCAATGGGAAGGAATGCATTATACAGCTATGATTTACTGCTTTTGGGCACATACACACACACTCATACAGGAAGTGTTTTTTTCTATTCAAATTAAAATGATTGTAAACAATTATCTAATCTGATTTTTTTCCTTTTAGAACACAATTATCTAATCTGATTTTTTTCCTTTTACAACAGGTTAGCTTTAGCTGTAGAAAACTCGTGTCAAGAAGTTTTGGCAGCTTCAGCTAAACTCTCTATGTTTTATGGGTTATGGACATGGCTCATTCATAAAATATTCCAAAGCAATCTTGCCTACATGCCTGCAGGTAATCTTAAATATTTTATTTTAATTAATTTTATTGTAGTGCTGTTATTATTGTTTTGCTATAATTTCTTATCAGGAGTATCATTTTTAAAAAACTAATATCTATTGCAATTTAAAATAATAATTACACTTGTGAAATTGTTTTACACTTAAAATGCATATCCATATGATTTAATAGTGGATGTATATTTTAATGTACATAAATTATTCTCTTTTTCATTTTATCAGTTTTATTTTTGAATTAATATCTATTGCAATGTTTATAAATACTCAAATCTTTTTTGAAAGTTCCTTTACTTCACATTGATCTACATGTATATTTTATCATACCAGGTATGCAAGTTTAAAATGTCGTTTATTTCTTAAAATATATACACAGTAATTTAAAAAAAAGTATAATATATTTTATTCAAAGTACTGGCCCTCGCTTTCTACACATTTTGTCCATCTCTCGGGCAATATATGGATACCATTCCAAAAGAATGCTTCATCTTTATTTGAAATCCATTCATCGAGCCATTTTCGTACGTTTTCGAAATTGTTGAAGTGTTGCTCCGCCAATGAGTGTCCCATCGATGAGAAGAGGTGATAATCAGAAGGCGCCAGGTCAGGTGAATACGGCGGGTGGGGTAGGAGTTCCCAACCAAGCGAAGAAATCGTTTCCTTAGTCAATCTGGCTGA
>KZ807034.1:251571-266624 GCA_000696205.2 Oncopeltus fasciatus
CTAACAAGTCCTGGTAGTATAATGGTTAAGCACGCCGGCCCGGATAGCAGGAGATCCAGGTTCGATTCCTGGCTGGGACAGATAGTTTTTTAAATTCTATTCCCTCTCATAAATTGTTTGAAATTTACGTGGGATAAAATACCACAACCAAATAAAATATTTATAATGAAACTTTATTCATCCTGTTTATATCACTAATAGGATATTGCTCTCTTTAGTTTTACAAAACACATTTTAAAATAAACTATTTGGTATTATTTAAATATTTTTATAGTTTAATTGCACATTCACATATTTAAATTTTATATTGAAGTTTATGTTTTAATCTTAGAAATGAGGAGGTAGATGTAGGGAACCACCCAGTACTGCTACATTCAATTGTGAGGGTCATAATGGGAGGGATTTGAAGAGTCCTTGTCTTGCTGCAGGTGGGCCAGATCACTAAAACTGACTCTAAATCTATTCAGAGGAAAGAGAGTGAGGGTGCTAAACTTCCCAATATTTTAAAATAAAGTCTTTGCCATGTGTTATTGATAGTAATGGCAAAGGACATACTTGTGAGTTAAACTATATTTTACTTTTCTTATAATCACTAAACTGTTTTCATAGCTCAAGCAGTAATGAAGATATTAACTGTATTCCAATTTAACTGATCTCTAAACCCCCCTTTTCCCTTGAACAATTTTGTTAGTAAAAAAGTTGTATAGTAGATAAATGTATTATAGTAGAAATGTTGTATTTAATTTCAAAACAATTATGCTTAAATTAATAGATGTTTTTTTGTTGGGGTTCAGTCAAGGTTGACCCAAAAATATAATTTAAAAAATGTGTATTTTTTAATTATCTGCCGACATTTCGGCTTACAATGTAAGCCGAAACGTCAGCAGGTAATTAAAATATTAACATTTTTTAAATTGTATTTTTGGATCAACCTTAACCGAACCCCAACAAAAAAAATCTACTAATAATCTTTACGGTCAAAAACTCCATTTGAAATTATGCTCAAATGTTTTTCAGATGACTGATAATGAAGATTTTAATGATTATTAAATTCAGCTAATAATTACTTCCTTTCATCTCAGTGTGAGTCCTGCCCACTTCTTCCACACATTGTTCCGTTCTATCCCTATCTCCTTTAAAATAATATTGGAGTTAACTCTCTTATCTGATGATATCAGTGTTCATGAACTAGAGCTGGGGCTTAACAAGGACCAGACTCTATAGTGCCAGAATTCTTGACACTCTTGGGCAAAGAAACTGAAAATTGCAAAAGTGGAGAAAGGAGAATGAAATTAAGTTAATGATGTTTTCATAGTTCTCTAGAAACCATGATGTAACTTTAAAATATGGCCTGGTGGTTTAAAATGGACACATGCTCCCATTGAACTTAAATTATTTTTGAAAATAGTTTGGCATGGTCCCAGCATGAAGTTAAGAAGGCTTAAAGAATAGGAATTCTTGGGAGAATTACTGGGATCTAATAGTCGGCTAAGCAGGATGTATGAGCTTATAAAGACCCTTTTGAAAAGTATCATACTGCAGTAGATACTAGCATGTAATACTGCTTGAAAATATGGCAGATCATGAGAAACTAAAATGACTACAGGGTTCGGTGTGACTGGTAGCAGTTGCCAGTGCATATCCCTAAGCAAGAAGCAGTGGCCAAGTTTAGAATGATAATTGTCCATGACTATCTTCAGTGTCATATGCACTGCATTGGAGTGGTGGATACCTGTCTACTAAACTAGCAAGAGGACATGACATCCTCGCATTTATACATACCTACTGTACTTCAGGACATTATAAATTTTGATAAAAAAAAGAAGTGATTTTTATTAGCTGGTGTGGCTAACAGGATTGGGCATAAGATCAATAAAAATAATCAAAAATATACTGATCATAATGTTTAGGAAAAGTTTGATTTTTTGTGTTGGGGAAAAAAATGTAAAGCATTATTGGAAAACAAATTTTACAGCCACTGAAGGAAAGTGTCCTAGACTAGTGCACTGGTTTAAAAATTTCAGCAGTGGAGATACGATGGAAAGAAAGACATAGTCGCCCTGACTATTAATGGATATTGAGGAGGTTCTGCTGGTAGCTGTTGAGTCAAATCCATCCACAAGTAATCACAAACTTGCCAGGGAGTGTGGTGCGTTGAATGAAAATTTTAGTCACCACCTATTTCCCTGGGGAAGATGAATAAGAGCAGTAGACTGCTCCCTCCTCAACAATCGGCTAAAAGGTTAGAAATTTATTAAATAACTATCCGACAAGAAATTTTACTGGAAAATTGTCAGCTATGTTGAAAAGTGGGTTTACTAGCAAAATGCTAATACCCATAAGCAATGGTTAGACCAAACTGCTTTTTCGGTTGCTGCAAGTGGGAAATTTGAAAAAATCCATGCCTTGCATCTTTTTAAATTTTGAAAGTGTTATTTATCATGAATTTGTTCCTGAAAGGTGCTGTATGGATTCTGAACTGTACGATTGGGAAGATTGTGTGTTGAAGTTGATATCCTGCTTTTATAAACCTAAATCACTGTTTCTTAGTGAAATGGACTTTTCATTTCAACTAGATAATGCTTGTCATCATACTTCCTTTCGAATGAAAGAAAATTTTAAAGAACTTGATGGGTTTGAACTCTTGCCTCATCCACCATATAGCCCAGATCTTGCACCATCAGATTACTACTTGTTTTGATCCATGGCCATTTTCTTCAAGGGAAAAAATTTGATAAATTTGAAGTTATGATTCTTTGACAGCCATCCCAAACCATTGTATGAGGGTGGCCTCAGTCAATTTGCTAGTAGATAGCTAATGACGGTTGACAACAATTGACTATTCCAAAGATGCTATCCAAAGAGTATTAGTTGTATTTATATCAAAGATATAATAATATAAATATTTGGTTGAAAAATAGTTTTCTTTATACACTCCTTTAAATTCAACAAAACAACTGTTCCTGTAATGAATTAGGAATTACCAGTAACATGTTCCCTCTGGCAGTTTTACTTAGACTGGTTTGAGATGCATACATATTTATATGAGTAGCAATATTCCATTTTTAAAATATACAACAGGACGGTGAATGTATGGGGATGTTTATTTTAATATTGATAAAGAATTACTTAGCTTCCTTAAGTATCTGAAGTCATGCAATGTGTTCATACTTCAATTTTAAGAAAAATACCTCTAAGGATAAGTCAGGATTATATAAAATAAAATTTGATATTTGGCTGCCTTAGTTAATATATAGACCAGACTGATGAAAAAACTATATGGAGATACTTTAGCATACGTAGAATATTTGATTATGTCTCAAAATGTCAATTTCATAGTCACCTTGAGAAATAAACAAATCTATGTAATAATTTTCACAAAATATATGTTATGTACTTCTTAAGGAAAAAAAAGGAAGATCTTTTTTGTACTTAAGATTATACTGGAAGATATAAATAGAACCCTCTATGTCTTAATATTTAAACTCTTTTAGTAGAATCAGCAATCCTACTCTTGATTACAATCCCCACTCTTCTGGGACTGTTCCAAAAAGTAGTAGTCACTTAAACAAACTGGACGGTATGAAGCTTTCTCCTTCCTCAATCCTCTTTACTTTGAAACTGATATACATTTAAATTCTTATTTTAGACTCTTTAATTTATTAAAAAAATTAGACTTCTATATTAAGAAAAATATAAGTTTTTTTTAAAATTTATTTTATTTAATCATTCAATGGCCATTTTTAATAATTATTGATGTAACATGATTTGTTAAACTAGATCCTCTCATGCTTTGATTATAATATCAAAATAAAAGACTGAAAAATAAGTAAATAAAACAAAATATTACACATCAGTAGTAAATCAATTTTAGTAGCTGAATCTGCCTTTTTTTTTTCTTTTTTTTTACCTAAAAGAATATCTTCTGGAAACCCATCAGTTCTCGATGAGAATGTCCTGTTCCACATATCTATCTTGTAAATTAACTTTTATCTAACTTTTTTTTTTTTTTAACTGATAATAATGACACTATTGACCTCTGAAAACTCATTTTATAATTTAAAAAAATCATGGATGAGGATAAAAAGTAATTGATATTTTTTCTATAAATAATAAAGAAATGAAAATAAGTATCCTTTTTGTAAACCATGTTATTTTAATAAATAAATAAATAAATATTATTTTCGGGAAAATATAATTCTCAAAGGAAAAAAAAAATGTAGTATAGATTTTACAATTAGATCATTTTTCATGCATTATTGTTTTAAATTTATTAAAGTGAAAGTATAAGAGTATAAATGAATTTTTATTTTTTAATACTGAGACTTATGAAAATAGTACGTGCTAATTTAGACACGTTTTTACAGTTCTATATTTTGAATTAAAGCTGTTATTGTACTCCCATGGACAACAACTTGGTAAACAATACTTATGTTTTATCAATTTTTAGTGCAAGGGAACAGAATAAATAATCTAACTGTCCCAGCCAGGACTCAAACCTGGATCTCCTGCTATCCGGGCCGGTGCATTTACCAATTATGCTACCAGGACAAGTCTGATAAGTTATTAAATTCTCGGCACTAGTGTCGAGAGTCTAACCTCCAAATATAACGTCTTATGCTCGGAGGAGCTGACATTGTCAAGCTGTTTAAATGACTCTCGTTATTTGCTTATAAATTTTTTTGTGGTATTTAATCACACATAAATTTTTAGTGCAAGGGAACAGAATAAAAAATCTAACTGTCCCAGCCAGAACTCGAACCTGGATCTCCTGCTATCCGACAGTGGTGTGGGGAATTTAATAACTTATCAGACTTGTCCTGGTAGCATAATTGGTAAATGCACCGGCCTGGATAGCAGGAGATCCAGGTTCGAGTCCTGGCTGGGACAGTTAGATTTTTTTTAAATCTGTTCCCTTGCACTAAAAATTGTTAAAATTTATGTGGAAATAAATACCACAAAAAAATATATAAAATTAAAATGTGAATAATGAGAGTCATTTAAACAGCTTGGCAATGTCAGCTCCTTCGAGCATAAAACGATGTATTCAGAGGTTAGACTCTCGACACTAGTGCAGGGAATTTAATAACTTATCAGACTTGTCCTGGTAGCATAATTGGTAAATGCACCGGCCCTGATAGCAGGAGATCCAGGTTCGAGTCCTGGCTGGGACAATTAGATTTTTTATTCTGTTCCCTTACACTAAAATTTTTTTAAATTTACGTGGGATTAAATACCACAACATAAATACTTATGATTTACTATTAGATGATTTTAGTTTAGGTTCAGTCAAGGTAGATCCAAAAAAAAATACAAATTTTAAAAAGTGTATTTATCTGCAACGTTTTGGCTTTCATTGTAAGCCATCTTCAGGGCTGTAGAAATACAACGTCATGAGCATAAAATAATAATTGACAATATTATAATACAGAATTACCATAATGTCATGTAATATCAAAAGTATGAATGTAGAAAGGTATGTAAGGGAATTAAAAAAAACAAAACATGCAGACAACCTCTGTCCCTAAGTTCACATTTCCATGACTAGATGAAATATAATTTTTCTGAAAAACACTGTGGGTGGTAGAAGGGTGGGGGAAGGTAAGAAGCGGAAGGTACAAAGGGAGAGCGGCCTGTTTCAAAAGGGGGCAATAAAAAGGACAAAGGAAGGGTATTATTGGGAATAGGTATCTTTGGAACTGGAAAAAATGTTTGACAGGTTTATTGAGAAGGAGGGCTAATGGTTTTTAGAATGCTGAAAATGTTTGAATAAGTTGAAGAAATTTGTTTTATGTCCGTTCTATCGTTAACTGGATAGTGTTGTAATTTAATCTGAACGGTTTCAGATAAAAGGCGTTTGTGTTTATAGGGTTCAGTGAAAGGAATGGTTATGCTCTCGAAGTAAAATGTGTGTTCTTCATGAAAAACATGTTAAGTTAGGGCAGTTTTTATTAGTTTATTCTTTATGTCATTTTTATGGTTTTTGATTCTATGGGAAATAGGGTTTTTTGTTTGTCCAATGTAAGAACCATGGCAATCAGGCGTGGAACAGGGAATTTTGTAGACGAAATTGGTTCTGTTATGAAGGGGGATGGGTCTTTGAGGTGTAAATAGAGGATGGTGTAAATATATTTTAATTTGTTGTTGGTGGAAAAAGAAAGCTTAAGGTTAGGAAAAGTTTTTCTGAGAAATTTCTTAATATTTTCAGAAAGTTTTGGAATATAAGGAAGAGAACGGAAAATGAGGTCATTATTTTGGGGGAGGGGGATAGTTGGAGAAGAGGAAATAAAAAATTCTTTTACTAGTTTTTTTTTTTTTAACTGCCAGGAGAAATCTCCGACATCTTATGGACATGCAGCGATGGTGCCAGCTCTGGCGCATTAAGGTTAACAAAAGCAAATGCTGTCATGTTACGTTCACACTAAGGAAGAAACAGCCTGGCAGAATTTACTTTAATGATATTCCTATCCCTACTTCCGACTGCGTCAGATATCTAGGCTTTCATCTTGACACCCGACTAACATGGAACACACACACAAAACTCAAAAGACAGGAACTAAATAGGAGATTTGGTTACAAGCTGTTAAACCGCAAGTCAACTTTAACTGTGACTAACAAACTGACTCTTTACAAGACTTTGTTGAGACCTATTTGGACTTATGGAGTCGAACTGTGGGGAACTGCTAAACCATCCAACATCCAAAGAATACAGTCCTTCCAATCCAAAACCCTAAGAATCATAGTTGATGCACCCTATTACGTTGCCAATTCCTTACTCCACAATGACCTTGAAATCCTGTTTGTAAAAGAAGTTATCACAACCCGTTTTAATAAATTCCACTCTGCCCTTTCCATGCATCCCAATCCTCTAGCCCAAACTCTATCTAGTAGTACCCATCCTAATAACCCACCACGCCGCCTGAATAGGAAATGGCCGCGTGACCTCATCATTGCCAACACTTCCCAATAAGAATTGAAAACAAACAATTGTAAATATTGTAAATAGTGCTTTAGGAGTACTGCCATTGGGCAGCTTCTCCACCAAGCGAAATACATGCTAGTTTAATTTTTTTTTTCTTAATTGTTATTATTTGTTTTTTTAAGTTATTTAAAAAAAAAAATCATTATTATTGTTATTATTATTTTTATTTTATTACTATAAATTGTGTATGTTGTACATTATGTAATTTCTAAATAAATGAAATAACCTAATATAAAAAACTAGTTTTTTAATGGTATAAGTAGGAAAACCATTGGACTGGAGGATATCAGTAACACGTTTAATACATAGAATATCTTGTCAGAGAGTGTGAGTGATCTGTAGATGAGGTTTTTGGCCACATTAATTTTTTGATGATGAGGGTGAGATGAGTTGAAGTGGAGGAGACGACCTGAGTATGTGCGCTTGGTATACCAGTCAGTGGATATAGAGCCATTGGTGTTACGGATAATAAGGGTGTCAAGGAAGGGAAGTTGATAATCATATTAAATTTCAATGGTAAATTTTAGACGAGGGTGGTATGACTTAAATGCAGTAAGGATCTGGGGGATTTTTTCTGGATTGATTATGAGGAAGAGGTTGTCAACATATTTTTTAAGGAAGAAAATGTTGTGAAAGGGGGGAAGGATTATTGTATTCTCATGACACTGTATTTCTAGAGCCCTGAAGATGGCTTACAATGTAAGCCGAAATGTTGGCAGATAATCTTTTAAAAAAACAACATTTTTTTAGGATCTACCTTGACCGAACTCCAACTAAAATCATCTAATAATAATATCTACGGTCAAAAAACTCTCCTTTTGAAAATACTTATGTTTTCGTAGGTATTCTTTGTCTATTGCAAAATTCTGAATAAAATTACTAAAAGAAAAAAATATATTTTTAAAAATCCTTAAGATTTACTAATTTTGTGGCTAACAATTAATACTTTTCTTAAGGTAGAGGACATAAATATCTAAAAATCTCAGATAATAAAGGCAATTATTTATATTTAGTGCAACTTAAAAAAAAAGTCCATATTTTTTTTAAAAAATTATACTTCACTTTACCTTGTGAGATTTTTTTTTTGTCCAAGCCTACTATTATGATTTTTTTTTAAAGTAATAAATTTACTACAGTAAATATCTAAAAAGTCTATTTATAAAAAATTTTTTTTGTTGAAGTTTTTTCAAATGCAGTGGAATTACAAATAAAACAGTTATGCCTCTACAGAACTTATACCTTAATAATTTAAGCTAATGGTTGTTTTATTGCTCAGAAATTATTTAACTTAGCTTAATTGTAACATAACATTTTTAGTGATTGCTGGAATATTAGGAGTAGTGCCCGTGTTTGGTACTTACTGGGTTTGTGTTCCCGCTATGGTTGATCTATGGTTTGTTCAAGAAAGTAAGCTACGAGCTATAGGACTATTTATTGCCCAACTCTTCCCTACTGCAGTTGTTGAGACTGTTATATACAATGAAATCAAAGGGTAAGGTTTTTTAAATTTTCATTATAGACAAGTGAAAAATTTGGAATAAGAATGTCTTAAACAAATACAATTTTATAATTACATTTTTATCATATTATTTTTCAGAGGACATCCATATTTAACTGGTCTATCAGTTGCTGGTGGAATGTTCTGGCTTGGAATTGAAGGTGTAATAGTGGGTCCTCTCCTTCTTTGCTTTTTATTTGTGACACTCAACATGCTTTCTTCACATAATAATGAGTCTACGTAATTTTCTAGAATTTATATTCTGTATAAATTTTAAATTTATTTAGAAACACTTACATTAAGCATCATTACCTTTGCTATAAGTTCTACTAATCATTCCATTTTAAGGCATTTTACTTCAAATTAATTAATGTAAATTTTATGGTGCTTTCCATTTAATTTTTTTTAATATATAGAATTTTTGCCTATTTTTGTATATCTTGACAATTTTAAAATAGGTAGATCATATTGTATTAATTTGATGATATAAAATTATCATAATTTTTGCTTTCATTGACCCTAGTGTTCCTACAAAATGAAAACTACAGTATAGTATTTTATTGTCATAAGGAATATACTTCTAACATATTATAACTTCAAATTTAATTTTTTTTGTGTGTGGGAAAAGCAAATTTCATAATTAAAACAAATAGTACTTTTTTCTTGTAATAATAATTATGCTTATGTTACAACTAAAAAATTCCATCTTGTCTTCCTTTTTTTTTTTTTTTTTTTTTTTTTTAATGTGCCATGTTAAATTTTAATTTTAGTTCTTGTTTACGAATATTAGGTTTTACAAGAAATTGATATAATTAATCATTGTACTGAAATATTTCAAGAAAAGTATTTTTATTATTTCTTCCATAAACTGCCTATTTATTGTTATTAAGGTAATAAAAAATGTTTTTATATATATATAAAAAAAGCTTTGANTATATATAAGATTTTTTCTGATTAAAAGTTTAATTATTTTTTTAGTCAACTACTATTTTTTTTATAATTTTGTATTCTGTCAAAGCTAATTAATAACTTATTTGAAACTTAGATTCTAATTTAATATTAGTATTTTACTTAATTGTGTAAATACTCTATCTTACAAATGTTCAAGGAATAACTTTCTGCTAATACATCTATTTCTTCAAAAGAGAGTGATGGCAGAAAACCTTACTAACTATTTCTGGACAAAGAATCATTTTATTTACTGTACATTTTTGTTATGTGTGTTTGTTATATCCATGGGATTTTATAGGATATTATTTAATGATATTGCTAAAAAGAAGTTTTTTCTCATTAATGGTTAGAAGACAAAGCTCAAGATTTTACAATCAATAAATAAACTAGATTAAACTCAAAGATAATTTTCTTCTAAATTTCTATGCAATTATAGCTTGTCTCCCCTATTCTCTTAAGTCATTATTTGAAGCAGTGCAGTCCCCTATTATTTTATTTTTCTTATTTATTATTGGTGGAAAAAATTTAAGTAAAAACATCTCAATAATTATTCTATGGAATAATATTTTGTACAGGGTTTATCTTTAAGAATCCTGAATTTCTTCTTGAAATAATTCAGTAAAATAAAAGATAAAAAGTGTATGATGAAGAGATAAAGTTATATAAACAGCTAAACATCTATGAGTTCTCTCAGCTTTCGAGTATAATATACCAAGACCGAATTCCTGATAATTCTCTCTTCATTTTACCTTTTTATTTCTTTGTTATTGTACATATTTAAAAAAAATATTTATCTTATTATAAAAATTAAAATTACTTGGTGGTTAATTAGACAGTACATATATTTTCCCAGATTACTTTTTATGCAAGATACCTGTGGTAGTTTAATTGTCTTTATTTCAACACAAATACAATGAATATTCATTGGAGTAACCTACTTGAAGAATTATGGTGTTAGCTATTTTCTTTTGTGCTGGGACTTCCTCAGCAATTTAAATAATTTATTAAGCTTTCTGTGATAAATATTTTCTAAGTTACCTTGTATAGTACTTTAAAAAAAATATATTGTATTTATTTCAAAAATAATTCTTATATAGAAGGGCTTTCATAATTATAAGGTTTAAGGTTAAATTTATTGTTACTGAAAAACAGAAAGTGTAATTGTTATTACAGTAAGTGAATTATTCTCAGCTATTATATAGTAAAAAAACACAGCTTATTTATGTTGAGTTTGAGTACTTCGGTAGTTGAAGTTCGGTCAAAATAGAGTTTGGAAAAATATCTTCTATGAAAAAATTAATAAGAATTTTTTTTTTTTTTCTGACTGAACATCAACTATTCAATTATCTCCTTCTGTCATATGTATGTGTGTGTATATATATATATATATACACATATAGAACAAGTTACATANTATATATATTATATGTACAATTTTATACACACACACATATGAATACTGCTATAATCTTTTAAATCATGATTATTAATTATAACAAATATTGATTTGTTTGTACCATTTATTTAATATGATTTTGTATTTTATTAATTACTTTTTTTTTATTATGGTTATATTCAAATAATGTACATTTTTATTTCTTCAAATGTTTTAGAATTATTAATTATGTTTACATGGTTGTTCCTTAACTACTTTTATTTCTATTAGTTCAACTGACTGATTGTTCAGGTTTATAACACGAACAGGTTTCTTAAATTTTTTAGTTCTTTAATTATAAACTAAACTGGTAGCTCATATTAATTTTTATTTACGCATTTATATAGATTTGATTCCATTTAACTTTCATGCTTGGCTTTGTAGTTTTTTTTACTTTTTCAGTTATCATAAATTAAAATACCTATAATGAAACTATCAAAGCCTTATATAATTATGAAATATAAATTTTGTGTTTTTATAAATCTCTTCCCATATTAATAATGAATTTTAAAAGATTATTTTTAAAAAAAATATCATTAGCTATTTTATTTTACAAGTTACTGCAACTAATTTTAGCTTATAAATATTTTAAGTACTTTAAAAGATTACTTTTATAGGGGCTTTTATTCTTTTGTAAAGATTTTATTTTGCTAATACACATTGAATAAGTATTCTTTATCTTCCTTATACCTTCTCTTTTTTTCCATTCAATAAATTAAAAAGAAAAAAATATTTTCCACAAATATTTTATACCTCTTAAATTAATGTATAGATCATTTTTAATTGCAATATTTAAATTACTACAAATTAAGCGGTCTTCATTTTTTACAAAATTGAATTTTTGATATTGAAGAAATTTAAAAAAATAAAATTTTACACTCAGACACTGAGGAACAGAAAATTAAATTATGTAATAATCATTTACAAGTATAACTTGACTATTTTTGTTAAAAAAGCATGTGTCTGCCCAAATAAAGATACTGCCACATGCAAATATTTATTTTAAATAGCTTTTTTCATGAGGAATGGCTGACATATAGCTTCTTTAGCTTGATCATCCAGGATAACTATCAGTTATCTCATAAAGAAATCATTTTCAGATTTTCATCTTTGATTATATACATTTTATTACATACCTATATCATTATTATATAATTAATAAAACTATAGTAATGAACAGTGACCTTGGAACAGAAGGGTGGACAAGTCGTTATATGAGCATGCTCTTAAAAACTAAGTATTTTTTCTTTTTATAATTAATCTTTATTGATAGTATTCCAATGTATATTATGTATTACAATATTAAAAAAAAAAAAAATGAAGGGGTTCATGTCTCATGTTGGTATTGAGGAATAAGCCGGTTGGCAAAGCTTAATAGCTTGAGCATAATAAATAACGCTTCACTGCACTGTTTAAACAATATATATAAAAAATAAATAAGAGCTTTTTACAATAGATCTTAAGCCCAATTATGCCTGCATTTACGTGGAGGGGAGATTGATCAGAGGTAGAAGAGGGGGGGGGGGGGTACTGATAAAGTGTGTGGGTTGTCCAGAAAGGCTAGAGTGAAAGTTTAGATATCAAGTCTTAGTAAGGGTAAATAAAAATAATGTCAAGATCAGCATGTATAGTGAGGTTAGGTACATAAAGAGAGGGGGAGGGGATTGACCTTTTTTTTTTGTAGGATCTTGAATTGTAGGGATTGTATTCATTAGATATGGGAGGGTTTAGCACTGCCCCGACTATATTCAAGTATGTTTGAGTATAGTTGTATGTATTACTATTTTTTTTTTTAATTTATCTGAGTTTCAATAGAAATTTGTGGCATATGTTAGTTGCTTCTCTCCTTACCATAATATAAGGAACCCAAGTGGGGCATTTATTAAGGATTAGACCCAGATAAGTGGTTTGGGTTTTCTGAGGAATAGTGTGTAAAAGTAGTTTAATGGAAGGTTAAATATGAAATATGATTGATATTGATCAATGATGAAATTGATGATAAATATGAAAACTTGATTTGCAGGATTCACTTCGAATCTCCACTTGAATTCTAAGAGTTAGAGGTGTTCTTGGAGGTATTGTGAAGCTATTTGTTCTTGGAGGGGATTTGAATTTGTGGAAAAAATAGCTTTATCCAAGATAACTAAAGGAAGAGGGAGATAGTGGGGAAAGTAGGCATACCAGCAATGTAAATTATGAAGAGGATAGGATTAAGGATTCCTCCTTAGGGAAGAGCAGTGAGTGGAGAAAGAATGTGGATTTATAGAATACAGTGAAGAATCTTTTCACTGTGAGACATTGACTTGTCATGACTCCATTAGAGGCATTACACACGGTGATGACACAGCCCAAAGGCCGTGAAAGAAGGGGAAGGCTGTTATACCACCGGGTCATCATCCACATGCAAATTGAGAGTAAAGTTGATATGCCAGAAAGTCTGGAGGAACAACGTACAAGTAGTACACCATGAGAGGTAAAAGTGAGGATATAGGAGTCACTTCTAAATTTACAGTATGACCAGGACCAGGACCAGGGAAGCATTTGGTAAGAAAAGGTAAAAGAGCTAACTAAGATGGATTTGTCTACCAAGAAGAATAATTAAGAATCTAAGAACAGAGCTAAGCAGGAAGCTCCTTTGGGCAGAAATAGAGACGAGTGGTGTAATAACACGCACTAGTAGTTTGATAATGATCTTTAATTACAAACTCATAACAAAAATATGATGTACAACCCAAAACATTCAAACATAATAAGAAGCGTGAGTCTCTAGTATTAACATATGTTACATAGATTTTAAATAACTGAAGTATAATTTATTAACTATTAAAATAGGATTAAGGTGACGTCACAAGTGGAGTAACCTATTTAGAAGTATCAGAGTTTTAGTTTTTATAACTGAATTGCATTATTGCACCTGAAAAGAAGGCAAGGGAGAGAAATTTTATATGCTTAAGCATACCAGACATGAAAATTCCATTTGCAGAGATTTGGAGAAGACAAGGAGGATCCCAACAACTAGGAAATATGAGATTGTCTTTGCTTCCAAAATATTGCTTTGGAAGAGCATTTCAGTAAATGTTTCGGCTTACATTGTAAGCCATCTTCAGGGCTATCATGAAGGCGAGAGGGGACGTTGTGTCACCCTCTCGCATTCATGATAGCCCTGAAGATAGTTTACAATGAAAGCCCAAACGTTGGTAGATAATTAAAAAATACACACTTTTTATATTTGTATTTTTTTTGGATCGAGACTCAGGAATTGAGGTACCAATTGAGTGTACTTGACCTAACCCCAACAAAAAACATCTAATATTAATGACATTATGTTCCAAAAATCTTTGAATGAACTTTTGTAATTCATCAAAATAACCTTAGTAATTTACCGAATGACTAATGAGGACATATTTACAACAGTTACAAGTCAAAAGAGAAGGAGAGAGAGAGGGACTTGTCCCATGAGGATGTCACCAAATATAGTTTATATAAAATATGGAGAGCAATGGCTCAAAAGATTTTGGCATGCCTAGCAAGACCGCTATGGAGATTTCTATACTTAGTAGAACACCCATGATGGGGAAGTAATCGGATCTCAGTATGATTATTTGCAGTTTTCTTAGAAGGATTACAAAAGAGTGAGAGCCTGCCTCTACTGCTTACCAAAACTAAATGGTCAGTGATATAGTGTATATGTCTGATGGAAAGTTGGCTAGCTCTTCATAGCAATGGAATTCCACTCATCAGAAATGAATAGGTGAGAAGTGGTATCAAAAACCACATGAACAATGGCATAATTAGTAAAAATGTTTGTAAACTAATCTAACAGGTTGATATGACAGATATGAAAATGTAATGGCTGAAGGCAGCTGAACATGGCATTTTAAAGTTATTTACAAACCAAATGAATTGGGGCAACTGGTTGTATAAATACAGAAGTTGGATTAACTGTGCGAGACTCAGGAATTGAGGTACCAATTGAGTGTACTTGATCTGTTGTAACTCGAGCAGATTCAAAGTGAAGTAAAGTATGATGTTTAAATTTAATTTGTACAGATTGTATTTAATTTGTTGTTCAAATTAGTAAACCAACTAAAAAAATTAGTTCATAATTCATAAGACTTTAAAAATTCCATTATCTCATAAGGAGAGATTTAAAATTAAAAATAATTACTTTAATATTAATATTATTA
>KZ807034.1:284562-298631 GCA_000696205.2 Oncopeltus fasciatus
TGTGTGGGTGTGTGTGCACGCGTTAATATAATATTAATTATTTTAAATTAACCATATTTTTAGATTCTCCAATGTAAGATTGGTGCAGATTTGTAAAATTTTTCCAAAGTTGTACTATGATAGCTTAATTAACAGCTTTATTTTAGTGCAAGAAATTGCTAAAATACTTCACATATAAGATTCATCCTAGAATTGCTTTAATAAAAATTTCCATACAATATAATTGATTTTGTCAAATATTGAAATGAAAGTATCAATATTAAAACAATATTAATGTTACTGTCTTAAATCTATGAAATTTATTTTTATTGTCTAGATATTGTCAGGTTGTGGTGTTTATGATGGGACTGAAATTCATGAAGCCTGTGCAGTTCTATCGCACTTAACTAGAAATGGAGCTGTACCCACTTGTTTTGCTCCTGATATAAGACAAATGCATGTCATCAATCATCTTAAGGTATTATATTATAAATATCTGTCTTCTGCCCATATTTAATATTCCAGAATTTTTTAAAAATTTATTTGTATAGCTTATTCATTTAATATATTCAAGATCATAACAGATTAATAATTGAACATTTCAAATCTTGCACAGGGAAAAATAATTTCTTAAGTGTGATATTTTTGTCTTTGGCCATTAATAGTGCAAGATTTATCTTAAGCATGAACATCAATGAAATTTCAGTAAAGGGGTTTGTTAACTTTTCTTAAATCTTATTCCTGGACAATAAATTTACCATAGCACTTCATGCTATTAAAAAATTGGTTATAATTTATTATGATTTTGTTACATTAAACTTATATTCTCAATATCATGTGTTCCAATTTATTTTAATTAAAATATTAAATTCGGAACATATACTTTCACATTTTTCACTGCTAAATACAAGAGAAAAAAAAAAACATTTCACTCACGGACTCTGATACTTAGTTTGCTGTTAAATCTTGTGATTGTCTCTCAAGAATTTAAGCTACAATTTCTGCAACTGTTATAAAGTACTTATACAAAAAGTTTAAAACTGTGAATTAATAGAATTAAACTTTGTCTTTTCAAAAAAAGGTGTTATAAAGTGCAAGGTAATACCAAAAAATAACCTTCAAGTTATTTCAATGCTCAGAAGATACAAAGCCTCCACTCTTATGAGGTACCACTTCTAATTTACAAAGCATTTTATTATTTGTTATAAGTTCTTTAAAACGTATAAGCAAACAGATTACGTTAGCGAATACCAAATTCATACCAATGAACCCTGCTGTAAAATACCCTTATAGACTAAAAGTTGTAGGTATAGATTTAAACAAAAGAACTAGAAACCTTAATCAAATGGGCAATCAATTAATTAAAGGAACATGAATAACTCCTTGGTCTTCTTTTCAGCCTAGAGAGATTTTTCATGGTCAAAGTGGTAAATAAAAAAAAATATATATGATCAAGTTAATAGAATGACTTAGTTTTTTCCTGTCATTGGTCTAGATTGGCCAGGAAGAAAGTGTGGAGGACATGCTCAATAGTTAGATTAGTAAATACATTCCTTAAAAAAAATTTTTGTGAAAATGTAATTGAACATAAATGTTTGAGAAGTACTTTTCCATCTATTATTTTCTTTAATGTTTTTAAATAACTAATTAAGACCACATCATTATCATGGTTATAAATTGTATCTTATTGTAAACCCTCCTCCCCGATGTCTGATTTCATTATAAAATCAATTTATTTAACTTTTTTCAATAAACATCAAATTTGATTCTAATATTTTAAAAATAAGGGATCATGTCTTACACTTAAAGTTGTATTCTGAAATATTTTAGTAAACATGAATTTTTCATTTTTAAAAATGTAATAGAATTAGAATACTAGAAAATTAAATTTTACCCCTATTATGGTCTTTACATTTTTTATGTCTTCCTCTAAATCTCCTATTCCCCTTGACCAATTTTATTCATTAAACAGTTCAGCTTCCAATGTAATAGGCTTATTTTTTCATTGCAAAAATAATCATAAATACTGAATTTGATTTATTCTCTTACATCATAGGATTAGTAAAAATTTGTAGAAATTTTTCAATTCTGCTTTATGATGTCTAAATGAACAGCTTGTTTTCCTTATGGGAAACTGCTAATATTTCAGGCAAAGAGGGTGGATGTATAGGCTCTAAATGAAAATATGGATTTGATCAATCAAACCTAAGGGAGTTCAATTCAGAATTAAAACAGCTTCAAGATTTTCATTTGTCAACAAATTTACCTCAAAATTTTCCTGATTGACAAAAGTTTTAAAATCTGTATTTTTATTTTCATAGTTTTCGTCTATTCTCCATAATTTTTACCTCAAATACAGGATTTTATAATTGACATGTTTTCAATAAGTTGATTTAATTTTTTACAATTTTTATTTTTTACAAAATGTTTTACTCTCATAATATCAGCCGGTAGGAACAGAGGACGAAGAAGCGTGTGGGAAGTCTGCCTTCCCCAGAAGAGGCTGTGGGCCTCCTCACCAAAGGCTCACATGCCCACACGGTTGAGAGCTGAGCACGATGAGCTGCACAAAGATGGTCGCCTAAGATCTGCTCCCGCTTTTGGGGCAAATTAGTTTTTTTGAGTTTATTCTTTCTGAAAGTGATTCACCTGTTATTGATATTTGCTTTTAAAGCAATATTTTTTATTTATAACAGGAATTTATTATTTATATAAATTTGAGTTAATAGAAAGTCTTAAATTGAAAAATTTTCTAGAATTGTTTATCTTGGAAACTCAAAATTATTGTAAAATAAGAAGGGCTCAATGCTTCTGTTTGTGGTAAAAAGAAGATAACTCTAATTTGTTTTAAGACCTAATTATTTTGCCTAAAATCTTCCAGGGTGAAGAGGATATTAGCCAAAAGCGAAGTGTTTTGGAGGAATCAGCTCGTATTGCTAGAGGATCTGTTCACAAAATCAAAGAACTGATAGAAAATCAAAATTGTTTTGATGCAGTCATTTTTCCTGGGGGATTTGGTGCTGCTAAGAATTTGTAAGAAAGGCCAACTGTTTTTTTTTAGTAGAAATTTTTAACCATTGTTCATTTCATGAACTTCTAGTAGAAGTTCTTCCTAATACCAACTTCTACTGAGATTTTAAAAATTCTTTTTGAGTAACAAATATGCCAAGTTAAGAACTAAACTATAGAAAAATTGACAAACATTTATTTATAAGCAGCTTTAATAATTCATTCGTTTTTTATATGTCTGAAATTTTTTTTTCTTATATCAATAGAGCTGGGCCAGATTTATCCCTTTTAATTCATTTTCCCTTTCTCAGGCATCCTTTGCAACAGGGTAGAGAACAAATATTTATTTAATTACTGATAGTTGTGGTATTTAATCCCACATTAATTTTATACAATAAATGCAAGGGAATAGAATAAAAAAACCTTACTACCTAAGCTGGGGCTCGAACCCGGATCTCCTGCTTTCTGGGCAAGTATGCTAGCCTTTACACCACCGAGGCTAGCCAGATAATTCCTTCATAATTGCGGGAGATTTCTCATTGCAGGAGAATTCTCCGAAAAGCAGGAGATTTCTCATACATCCCGAAAAGCAGGAAATCCGGGTTCGAGTCTCGGCTGAGGTAGTAAGATTTTTTATTCTATTCCCTTGCATTTATGTGTAAAAAATTTATTTATTTTTCATTTTAAAACATAAAAAAAAATTTTAATAGTTTCTTGCTCATTGTTAATCAGTGCTAAAAGCCAATTAACTGATAATGTGTAAATTTGGGATGATGATAGTTTTTTAATAATTGAGTATGGTTGGTACTTCGCTTGCTTCTTTAGCACAATTATTTTGTGTGTGGATATGTATATGCACATGTCTGTTGATAATTTTTTTTTAAGTTGATAAGAAATTAATTTTTTTTCTTTTCTTAAAACAGCAAGCTGTACTAGTGGTACTAAAGCTGAAACAAAATTTAAATTTAATTCAGCCAGTCTCCAGTTTAGGAAATGTAATTTCAAACATCATACTTTATTTCCTTTTTGATTCAGTTCAAACCTCAATCGAACTACACTGCCGGACAAAATTAAAGGATCACTTACAAATATTTATATTATTATTACATAAGAGATAAAAATAGAAATTTCATTGCCCCAGACTGGACTTTGTGTTGTATCTTATCCAGTTAATCCTGTACCTGTTTATATTCCCACCCGTTTATGGAGAAAAGGGTCAGTTAATTCACTTCTTTTCTTTCTTCCTATCAGTAAATAGTTAGTTGTTAGCAAAGATTCATTTTATTGAAGATTTTCTAACATTTAAGAGACTTTAGTTTTTACTTGTGAGTTTAGTAAGAACGTTGTGATGGCCAACAGAAGAGCATTGACCGAAGAGGAATCAATTCGTGCTGTTGCTTTGAGTGAAAAAGGGTTTTCTCAAAGGCATATTGCGCAACGGCTCCAGCGGTCACAATCCGTAGTGTCCAGGGTGCTTAATAGGCACCGTCAAACTGGAGGGCATTCAAGAAAAGTCAGACAAGGCCGTCTGAGGTCAACTTCCCACCGTGACGAGAGATTTTTGCAACTTCATGCTCTTCGGGATCCCCGATCAACTAGTAACAGTCTGCGTGGTCTCCTCCAGAGGTTCAGGAATGTGCAAATTTAGAGCGAACCGTGAGAAGACGACTCAATGATTATGGATTGACCTCCCATCCTTCAGCTACTGGACCTCTTCTCACTAGGGAACTCCGGGTTGAGCCCTTGAGGTTTGCTCGGGAGCACCTAAACTGGACTCAGGAAGATTGGAGCCTCGTATTATTCAGCGATGAGTCAAGATTCTGTCTCCGATCTCCAGATGGACGGGAAAAGGTATGGCGAAAGCGAGGAGAGAGGTATGCTCCATGCACTTTTTCTCCAAGGGTTGCGTTTGGTGGTGGGTCAGTGATGGTGTGGGGGGGCATAAATTTAAACTCCCGTACAGAGTTGGTTCTTGTGAACCTTGGCTCTATAACTGCTGACAGGTACATTAGGGAGGTACTTGAGCCACATTTAATACCTTTTGCCAGAAATATCGCAGGTAACTTTATTTTTATGCGCGATAATGCCCGACCTCACGTTGCTTGATCAGTGCAAAATTTCCTCAGACAAGAAGAAATTGACGTTATGGTTTGGCCACCCAGAAGTCCAGGTATGAACCCCATAGATCATGTATGGGACATGCTTGGAAGACGTGTCCGCACCCGAGACCCACAAAATTTGTCAGATTTAAGGGAAATGTTAGTGGAAGAGTGGAACAACATCCCAGAACAACATGTAAGAGCCCTGGTCGCTGGAATGGGCAGGAGAATGGAAGCAATTATCAGAGCTAGAGGTGGGAATACCAATTATTGATCGTTTTACTCGAATTCTTCCTTTTTATTCAGTTTTGTTATTTCATTTCATTTCAAAGATTTACTTTTTCATTCTGAGACTGTAGGACATTTTTTTATTATTTGTTTTCCTATTAAAAATTTCTAGAAAAGAATTTTTTATTTTTTATTACCCTTATAATAAAGTGTGACAACCAAAAAAAGAATATTTTCAAAAATACCCTATACAGGTTCAGTAATTTCAAAATATTGAAGTGATCCTTTAATTTTGTTCGGCAGAGTAGTACCTCTATTTCTGATGGTGTTAATCTTAATACTGTACCACCACCACTAGCTATTCGGGTTCTAATAAACTGCTAAAGTTGTATTACTTCAGGCCAACCAAGTTTTCAACCTGTGTCTATGTCCAGAAGTCTAGTCAGGCTTTACCAGTTATTTTGTTATTGTTCATGAGGTACTTGACTCTGCTTCACTTATATAAAAATAATGTATCAATTTCTTTAAGTTCATCACTCTAGTACTTCTGTGAGTTTGTATTTCTCCTTTTCCTTAAATTTTTATTTCCCAATTTTCATCTGTTTGTATAGTTAAATGCATTGCATTTAAATTTGAAGCTGGGGTCTCCCAGACTTGCTCTCATTGAGTTAGATTCAATTTTGTAAGTTGTGATAACTGCATAAACTTCTACATAAGTTTTAACTTTTTTTTTTTTTTTTAATTTATTTAAGTGTTAACCTCCATTTCAACCACTTAGGGTCATGGAGAAGGGGCTATCTACAGGTTACCATTCTAAACATCTATGGCTCAGGACAAGCTTTTACTAATAAATAAAATATTGCCCTGGGTGGGATTCGAACCTGCAGTGCCAGGTGAGACCCGAACGATCCCATGAGCTACCCTGGTGCCCCAGTTTTTAACTTGTTTGGTACTCATGTTGTATGGAGATTCTCTAACAAATTATTCTCTCAGGTTCCAATCCCATTATCTTATTCTTGATCTTTCTGATAAAGAATTATTTTGTCATCGTCTTGTCCACAATAATCTTTTCTTCTTGTTTGAGTTATTTATTCAATTGTTTCCTGTCTCTATTTTTTAACTTAAATTAAATTAGATCTTTTCACTTTTTTAACTTTTTCCCTTATATAATTTCTATATTCTTTGACAGCATTGTTCTATTAACTTAATTAATATTTCCTTATTTGTACCCTCTTTTCTGTAGTATTTTAAATTCACTAGTTCTCCATTCTAACATCTTTTTACTTACAAATATTTCAGCCATTGAATGGAACATTAGTTTCCAATTATAAGGAATAAAAACAGCTAAACCACACTAGGTAAGAATTATATTTAATTAAAGCTAAGCGCTTTCAAGACTCAATATCTTATCCTCAGAGCCCAGGAATACACAAACATCATATAGACCAGTATTTCATATTTGTTAAGCTTAAATATTTAACGTTATACAAAATTTATATATATATATATANAAGATGGGTATGGTCTAGTTTTCCAATAGAAAATATCTTTCCAAGTTATTAATTTTGGACATTTTTCTTGAATATCAATTCATAAGGAATCCTAAAGTTGAGCTTTTTTGATATTCGGTATTACGGAAATGGTTCAAAGCTATTTTACGGTACAGGTTTAGCTCTTTAAAGATAAAATTTAATTAATAAAATTATTACCAAGTCAGATTATTATTAAAATTACTTGGTATAGTTAATGTGTAAGGATGAATAAGGAAAATACACGAAGCTCTCTAGATCTCTATCTAGAATGGACTGTTTCAGACGAGTCTAGTAATGGACTGAGGAGTTTTGTGCGGTAGGGCAAGGAGTCCGGGTATATTGATAAGTGGTAATACGTCTGAATCCAATATGTCAGTATGTACATTTAGACATTCATTGTTATGTTGTTTTCAATTTTAATTTCTAACATTTCAAGGGTATTTAGGTTTTTACCTTTATTTTCTTGATGTAATGGGAAGCATTGGTGGCCAATGGCTTGCAAATGAGTCAAAAATTCACTTTTTTGAGATTTTTTTAAAATGTTTTTTTAATCTCTGTTTGATCTTTCTTCCTGTCTGACATAGCACTCCCCCTATCTTACCTTGTAAATTCCAGATTTTTCATAAATATTTGTCTAACTATGTATTAAGATTGGGACATTTTTTATACGTTATATTTAAATTTTCCCTCCGGAGGATGCATATTTTTTTCTATTTTTTCTGATACAGGACCCAGGTATTGAAGAAAAAAAAATTATTTTCTAACTTTTTAGCGAATATAGAAGGAATTTAGCTATGGGGTTGCTTCATGATGGATTTTTTAAATTTTTTAAAATAATTTCTTCCATACTTTCCACTAGACATTTCTACTAAGAACTAAAATATATGCATATGTGTGTGTGCATGCATTCATATGTGAGTGTGCGCGCATGTGTACGTGTGTTTATACTGGCCAAAGTTTTCAGTTTTTCTTCATTAAATTTGGCTTGTAGGTTTTAAACTCAAAACAAACCTTTGAAATTCACCAGCGGGCATATTTAGTTTATAGTAATGAAACTTAGATACGTTTATTGATAAAAGAAATATTTTAGGAGTTACACAGCGAAATAAAACAATTAGGAGTTGGGTTGACCAGTTCAGTAAATTTTTATTTTTAACTAAAGTTTTTGGAATGTCTTGAAGTCCAATACTTTCGGCCCTAAGGAAAAAAATATAAATAAATACAAATAGAAAGAATATAAAAAGTTAAATGTAATAATGAAATAGCCTATAATAGTATATATGTGATTTCTTAATTGAAATATATCATATTTGAATTATTACTAACTGGTGCAGTAATAAAACTTTAAAGTACTACAAAATGTAGTAATCTATGTATAAAATTACTTGTATTAATAGTAAAATAAGAAAAGTGACTTATATTTTTGGAACATTGGCACTTGCGCAATTGATTTTGTCAAACACAGTGGTACTGGCCAGTTCAGCAGCTTCCTGTTCACTGAGAGTTCAAGCGTACATGTAGCATCCATTACCATCACTTCAAAGAATGTCTAAAATTATAATAGATGAGGTTGATAGGTAGCTCAGTCCTCTTGGACAAGCCCATCTAAAAAACTCAGGGATTTGCTTGACTTTGTCCAACAGCGTGAGTGACGGAAAGTTAAAAACCTTTAACAAAACAAGTTCTGTCCTGGAACAATCTGTCAACAGATAAAATAATTTAGGTCCCTTAAATTTTAGTTTACCTTTTTGTTATTCTTGTAAATTTATTTAATTTTTTTATAGGTCTGATTTTGCAATAAAGGGGACTGACTTAACAATACATCCAGATGTTCTGAAAGTTATTAAAGATTTTCATTGTGTTAGAAAACCTTTGGCATTTTTATGCATCTCACCTATTTTAGCAGCTAAAAGCATATGTAATGTGCGCATCACTTTAGGAAGAGATTGTAAGTTGGTTTTATATTTTTTTTTCTGTTATTTTCAAGAGTCATTAAAAACTGTTCATACATTCTGCATAGCACTCTGTACTATTTACAAAAAATGGAGCCAACTTTGGGAATACCTACTCAAACCACAATGAAGTACTTGGAGGAAGAATTTTATTAATTTTTTCTGGATCTTTTGCCTTTAATTTTTAGGAATTACTGATTGTTCTCTAATTAAATCTCTTATCCTATAAAATTATTCAAGATGATGTCTATAAGGTACTGAAAGGTCTATAACAGAAAATAATAATTAAATTTCTTATCTCCCTATCCTCCAAAAAAATCATTTTGAAAAAACTTTTTAAATAATTAATGCGAGGGAATAGTGTAAGCCTAATTTAAAAAAAAGCGTTGCAATTACAAGATTGAATGTAAAATAGTTTTTAAAAAATAAATTAAAAATTTTATTGTTTTAAAATTGTAATCAACCCAATAATTATACTGACTCTTAACTTAATTATCAGAAATTATTATTTTTTTAAAAACTGTATTTGAGAACATAAATGGCTCTATACACAGTAGTGGAAGTGTTATTCAGCTTCAGTTACTCGTGATGAGGATTGTTTTCTATTTCTCAAATACTCTTTGAAATTTGTTTTAAGGTTATCTTCAGTGTTCCCCACAGTTGTAATATCAATTCCCACCTTGAGTTATTTATTTCGTATGCAAACTATTGCTATGAACCTTAAATTATAATTTAAGAAATACTCATGACTCTTAATCATCTGTTGGTATCATTCCTGTTGATCCAGATCTCAGTGGTACTCATAATAATCATTCCAAAGTGATGAGATTATGTTACACAATCTTTAATTACACATTAAGTCTGTACTGTGTGTACATTAATACTTTAACTGCATTAACTGTACTAAGTGGGTCTCAATTTTCCATGTACAGAAGATAAAAAACAGAAAAAATATTCGTAATTCATCTTAAGCATAAACTTTTTATGAGGCTTTGTTTGCTTTCTGTTTCTCCAATTTGCCAAGCATACACAGTTGGTTTATGTTTTGGATATTACAAAAGTAATAATATCTTTCATATATTATGACCTTATTAAAAGTAAGATATATCTTTCATATATTATGAAATAATTTAGTTCATTACTAGTATTGCTCTCACTAATCAGGCCTGCTTCCTAGCTTATGTTCAAGTTCTGATCCATATTCATCAATGCTGAATACCTTTATAAAAAGGTATACAAATAAAAATAGTAACTCATCTCAAGAAGATTGATTCGAGTTGTGACTATTAACTCATGGAGGAAATTTTCCAAGAAAAGTAACTGCTTTCCCTAAGATGTGTTACAAACAAAACATCTAAAAATATTGCCATTGTGGTGAATTTAGTATATACAGTTGTACAAAGGGATGGTGTCTCCCATAACAAAAAATCAACCATCCATAGACATGTGTGTGTACCAGAGGGTAAAGAAATTTTACACGATACCCTAAGCATATGTACCTTTATTTACATTTAACAAGTATTTTATTCAGAAAAGGCTACCTTCTACATGGTTTGACTTGATCAACTTGTCTTATGACCTGTTGAATATGATTCTTATGATTCATTCAAAGGGAGGCGAAAGGTTCACATTTTTCCCACTCCTATTTTTCAACCAACAATAGTGAAGAAAAAAAAACTAGTAGCTTAGTAATTTTTAATATAAAAAAAATACCTTTACTTATGCATAAAAGTAATAAAATATTTTATTACTTCTACAAATACCAGATATTTCAGGATCAATTAGTTTTTTTTTTTTAAATAGTTAAATTATGATTTTTAATTTATACAGACTTTTATTATATTATTATTGTAAATAAATATGTATATACTCATATAGCTTTATATATACTTATTATTGATAATGACTGATTGGTTAATGTCCTGTAATCAAGTCCTGAAGATGGCTTGCACTATGTGCTAAAACCACATATGTACTTTTTTTTTAATGTTTTGTTTTTGTAATATCTGAAGGCCCAAATGTTTTGTTTTTATAATATCTGAAGACCCACAAGCCTCGGGCAAATCTTTCTCTCTCTCACACATACAAACACGCACACATATAAGTTATGTATATGACTAAGCAGTTTTATATGACTGAAGTACTCTGGCTCTCTCTTTCACTCCAGTGTGTAGGTTTTATTTTTAATGCTTGTAATAATAAATGTGCAAATTATAAGAATGTGCTCCAGTTTTTAAGAAAATTATAGTTAATGTTTTTATAGCTTGTGAAGGCTGGCCACATCGAGGAGCGATTGGGGAAGCCAAAAAGCTTGGGGCAATCATTGAAGAAAGGGTAATTATATTTCTTTTAATTTATGGTATTCGTGAATAGAAAAGCTCTATTTTAATGACCTAAAATAGCCTTTACCGTTTTGTAAAAATTCTAGAGAGTTAAGAACTATCTATTTCATTTAGTTATTTCTTTTTTTTACTATCTCTAATCGCTTAGGTGAATGTGTTTGTGCTTACATTTAGACAAATAAAATGAATACAAGTTAAAATATGATTAATATAATTTTTTTTCAGGGTGTCAATGAGTATGTTTTTGATGACAAGAACATGGTCTTCTCAACTCCTGCCTTTATGTATGATGGGGCCTTTCACGAAATTTATGATGGCATTGGTGTTATGATTAAATTTATGATGACTTATCTTAAACAAGTAAACAAAAATTAGTCTTAGTAGTTCCTTGTACCTGTCTGTGATGTAAAGTTTAAAATAATAAAAAAAATTTTAGCAATGCATATTTATATATATATTCCTAAGAAAAAATCAAAAAGCTATTTGATGAAGAAATATATCGGACCTTAATAAACAATAACAAAAAAAAATGTTATGGATATTCTTATATTTATGGCCATTTTGTGGGCTCACCATTAAGTGTAATAAAGGTCTAATTGTATTTCCTACAAAGTATTTATTCCAACTTGAGCACTTCCTCATCTTAGAAGGTCATCTTCAGAAGCACTCTATGGGTTTGGGAACTATACTGTATTCAATATAGAATCTTATGTCTCTGATCGTAATTTTGAATAAATACTTTTTAGGAAAGACTACATGGCCTATATTTAATACTAAAAAAAAGTGGTGTAACATTATTTGATTTTTAAAAAAAATAGGGAGAAGCTCATTGGTAGAATCTTATTCATTATTTGCAGAAACAAAAAATTAATTTTTGAAATTCCTCTTAATGTCCTAGATAAGTTTACATACTTCCATGAGCGTCTCATATGTGGATGCAAAGCACCTATTTGGAAGCCTCTAATCCTAGTCGTCTAATGTCAGACTATATAAAATCCTCATCGAGCCAGTCCTGGCTTATACTGAAGATAGTGGGTCCCTCACTCAAGCAAAATAAGTCTCGCCCCTAAAATTCCAACAAAAGATCCTTTGGAGGATATATTGTGTATCAATGGGATGTGGAAACACTGTATAAAAAGAGAAGAGATTTTAAGTAAGGGTGTAGAGGTCCATTTTATAAAATTGGCTAAACTCCTATGGGTTGAGTACATAATAAGAATAGGGGCAAAAGAGATCCAGCCAAAGTCTCAGGTCCAGAGGTCTAAGGTGTGAGCAGGCAGACGACTTTGCTGTGAGACCAATTAGCTTCTAATGCTTAGGCCATGCTTAAAGTTGGAAATACAAAGACAGCAGCACATAAGAGAGATGACTAACGGAATACTAGTGCAGGCGAAGAGTTTGATTTCTAGGTCATTATGCCAGATAAGTATTTAAAAGGAATTTTCCAATGACATAACACCAATAAATAGAGTTTTTGTTTCTTTATACTGCTATTATCTTTAAACCCCTATTTTTTAAATCGGGAATTCAGAACAACACATGGGCATCTAAGTCTGCACTTTCCACATTAACAATTTTTTTTAGACCATATAACTTATAATTATTTAAAAAAAATATCAATTTATTAAGAATAAGTTTAATAAATTAATTTTTTTTTATAATTCCACATTATTTGAAATAGTACACCTAATGTATTTTGCCCGGCCTAGGGTCAGTGTACTTGTTTTTAATAAAGGAACATTTCTTTGGTGGAAATTTCCTCAGGTACTTCACAAACATTTAAAGAATTTCAACTGATTTCCCTATTATTTTCTAGTCGTCCTCTTACTAAATTCAGGATTACATAATAATAGGGACACATACTATAGATTTTATTTTATTGATAAAATGATCCAACATGTCATATGTTGCATACCAAATTGTAGTTAGATCTTGTTTTCAATTTTTTATATTTTATATAAATGATCATACATTTCATTTCATTGAAGGGTTGTTTGAATACTTTGCGTAAATCATTACCCAACCTTATTCAAAGCGTCTTGAATGAATTGGACAATTGAGCCCTGAACTATTAAGTTAGGGTTTAGTGCAAAACATTAAATTAACTTTAAACAATGCCAGTGGAATCAGTATTGTTAGTTGTTTCTCCCTATTATCATATTTTAGACTATCTCCAAACCTCCCATCAACATCCTCCTTAGAAGATTTCAGCTATTAGCAAATTCCAAAGTGATGTAAGTATTAATGTAGTTGTTCTCTTAACAGATTTTCAAAAAATTTCTAATATTTGCTCCAATTTTACGAACTAGTTAACAGTTGAGGATGTAAGCTCTTATTGTCTATGTTGAGCATCATTGTTTAAGCTCTACAGGTTACAGTTTTTAGTTTTTATTAATAAAATCCGTAAAATGTAAAAAGAGATGCTCAGTTTGTTAGTAAAAAAATTGGACCAAAAGGATTGGAGTATTATCAAATGTCAATTCCAAAAAGTTTTTTCGATTCACTGGGCATAATATTTAAAGTTATGTGATAAACCTTAATGTTGCTGGTACCGAAAGTATGCCATACCCCTGTATAATTTTTAATGATATGGCTTTTCCTCCTCAAATATTTTTTATTTACTCCCAACATTTCATATATAGTTTGTTGACTTACAATAATTTTGAGGTATTACTGCTATTATAAATAATTTGGTGATTATTTAAAGTAAGTTTAACATTTTGTTACAGGAGCTCAGTGGTAAAAGTAGTAGGTGATTGTTTTAAGTATTGCCAAACAATCAAAATTACATTTCAAAATACCTTTCTCAATACGAGTTTAATATATGTATGTATATATATACACACACATACATATATTTTTATTTATTTATTTAAACATATATATAAAGAGTAGAAAAAAAAAAGGCTTGAAGTATAAAAATGTAAG
>KZ807034.1:298963-309806 GCA_000696205.2 Oncopeltus fasciatus
TAAATATATATATACATACATATATATATGTATATTCACAGACCCTATTTTTTTAAGCTTCTCCAATGTACAACCTGTGAAGATTTGTAATTGACTTTCTTTAGCTATGATTCAATTTCAAGTTTTTCCAATAAAATACGACCTCTACCGATTAAGTAAGCCGACAGATTGGTATTATGTTGCTAAAAATTAGTTGTGCTGAATACTATCCATTCGGTACAACTGAAGTTAAGCGTAGAATAATCATTAACTGCTTTGCTCTAATTACTCATTACCCAGCAGAAAAACTCTTTCAAGTAGTTTGCTTAATTCTCATCATGACGCAATTAATAATAAAAAAATAAGAACAGTCCCGCAACACGCAATACAGGACCAGGGAAAATACGTGTTATGGATTAGAGAAGGCTAGTGGTAAGCACTCATTCAATGAAGAATTAGAAGCACACTATGGGTCATTTCAAACAGCACAGAAAGAAAAAAAAAACTGTGCACTTTAAGCCTTGAACAAAGAACCTTTGGTTCAGGAGACCACTACTTAACCACCGTGACCCACAACGACAATGTAAGCCGATATGTCGCTCGCCAAATTAAAAAAAAAATACATTTTTTATCAACCTTGACCCTATCCCTACAAATTCTTTACTAATTGAGTACTAAGAATTCCTTCGGGAAAACCTTAGTGTAACCTATGTTATAACTTACCTTTGGAAGATAACGTCACTAAAGCAATTAAATCACGCAACTATTTTCCCAAACCCTCGGCCCATCAAAAATATTAGGACAGTTGCATCAAACAACTTTTTTTTTTGCACTTTGGGTCATCTCCTACTCTTTTTGTTCAAATTTTTTTCAATAACGAATTCAGTACTTCTTATCTTATTTAAAAGTGACGTGAATATTTCTCTATTAAAATTGAGAGTTCGGGTAAACCAGAATTCCTAACTATTTAATTTTGCTGAATAACTTCTAAAAAAATTATGTTATCAATAAACTAATTTTATTAAGTTTAATCGTTCCAAACTAAATTGTATCTTACAAAAGCAAGAAAAAAATAAAAGTTTCACTCGCAATAAAAAAACTTTTACTCAACATTAATATTTCAGGTAATCCTCCAATCCTAATGACCAGATTTGGCTAATCAACACTCTCAGCTATTCTTGTGCAATTAAAAGTAACATGCCAAATTTAATAAAGAAAATTGAAGATCGCGACATTTTGGTCTCTGAAACACACAAAATATATATTTTATAGCGACTACCATTTTGGTGGCTAGTACTTAGTAGTATATAGAATATATTTAAAAATATTATATATATTTTGCTACAATTTAGAGTATGTTCTCATATTTTAAGAAACAGATATGTTTAGAATATATTTTATAAGTTTTCGTCATTATAGGATTGAAGATGGCTCGGAATGGGGTGAAACGTCTCTTGAAGAAAAAAAATATACATTGTTGAGACTGAAGTTGGTTAAACTTCCTTATTAAAATATATGTTATTGTAAATGCTATATTGTAGATAGTATGCATGATTGAGCCAATATCGAAAACAAATCTATTGAGAATAATTTCAATAGCTACAATCTGCTAAATTCGTATAAACTCATCTTTAGTACCTCATCAAGACGTCAGTCAACACTATGCAGTCTGCTGAGATCAGAAACCCTTTTCCCCGATGATAATTTGCTGGCTTGCTACACTAATTTGACAAATATAGGGATAAAAATTCATTTAAAAGTAAAGGAGTGATCACTATTGTTTTTTTGTTTTTTTTAGAGTAGGAACAATATAGTATATGACATCATAATAATACTGTAATTCTGTTCACGAGGTAGGAGTTGCATGTATTTGTGGTTACGTTTCTCTTTCGGTAGGTTTTTTCGACAGGTTATAAACGTTAAATTTGTGTATGGCACGTGTTTAAGAGTAATTGTAGCTGCTTGCCCTTATATTTTTGTGATTAACATTTAAAATGTCTTCATTTTTTATTAGACATCCCAGTGATAAAACTAAAAAGAATCTTAAGCGTAAAGGTGGAAAACCAAAAGTTCATTATTCTAAAAAGGACAGGAAGACATCTCTTATTAACACTGTTGCACCAGTTGTCGATGATGAAGAAATTGAAAGTGACGAGGAAGACATCAATCTTAACGGTAAAGATAAGGAGTCTACTGATGAAGATGAAATATTAACTGCTCAAGAAAAAAAGCTGAAGCTTGCTAAGCAGTATTTGCAAGAAATTGAAGGCGAAGAAAAGAAACGTTTGGATCATGATGAAGTCGGGAAAGATGTCATTTTAGACCGATTAAAAGAAGACGTTTTAGATCAAGCCGGCAAGCTTAGAAGGAAAGTTGCTGATGAATTAAATAGAGACATAGGACAAGAACATATTAAAGTCCTTAGATGTAAGGACCACAAACTTTCCATTACATGTGTTATTATTTCTAGTGACTGTAAGTTTATTTATTCAGGATCTAAAGATGGTTCAGTTGTTTGCTGGCAAATCAATGGCAAGAGGCATAAATCTATTCCACCCAAATATAAAGATAAAGCTAATGAAAACCTTCATTCTTCTTCTATTTTGTCTCTAGCTTTATCTGCAGATAATAAGTACCTTGCTTCCTCTGATGAAAGCCCAGTAATTCGAATTTGGAATCCTATTAATTTGGAATTTATTTGTACTTTCAAAGGACACCGAGCTGCTGTTACTGGTTTATCCTTTTGTAGATTTAGCAGTAATTTGTATAGCTGTTCTAAAGACAAGACTGTGAAGGTGTGGAGCATGCCTGAAAGAGCATATATAGAAACACTGTTTGGACACCATGAACCAATTACTGCCATTGATACGCTTTGTAAAGGGCGAGTGGTTACATGCGGTGGTACAGATAATACATGTAGAGTGTGGAAAGTTGAAGAGGAAACTCAGCTTGTTTATAATGGGAACTCAAGAACTATAGATTCAGTTAAAAGACTGGATGACAGTCATTTTATTTCATGTGATGACAATGGATGTGTTTCATTGTGGGGGACTTTGAAGAAAAAACCTTTGTGTATTGTGCAAAATGCTCATGGTATAAATAACAGAACTGGTGAAGGATTTTGGGTTTCAAGTGTTGCTTGTATTTCTAATTCAGAAGTATTTGTTTCTGGATCGAATGATGGTTATGTAAGATTTTGGACTTGTGCAGACAATTATAGAAGCATTAATGAACTTTTTAGGATTCCTGTGAAAGGATTTGTTAATTCCATTGCATTTAGTTCAGATAATAAATATCTTGTTTTAGGAATTGGTCAAGAACACAGGCTAGGTAGGTGGGAAAGAATAAAAGAAGCTAAGAATTGCGTTATTATAATTAGCTTAACTTAAAATACTAATTCTACCCAGAAAAATGATAGTTTTATGGAATATTTTTAAAAATAAGGACAAATTGATAATGACATCTGAATTAGAGCAAAATATCTCAGAAAATATAAATCTTAAGAGATTAATGTTTTTTAATTTATAATAATTATTAAAAGGTTTATTATTGAGAAACAAGTAAAACAAACTTAAATTTATAACTTTCTTATACTTCAAAGAAGTTGAAAATAAAAAACACCAATACTGACCTAATATTTTCTGTGTAAATGGTATTTTACAGTTTTTTACGAACTAAAGCTACAATTTTTTTTTCCCCCCAGATAAATTGTAACATTTAGCCACCAAATTATTACAGCAAAAATTATTTTTGTAAAATATGTACATATTTTAAAGAATTATGAAGTTGTAATTAAAATCTTTGTATATTTTATTTCAATTGCTAATAATTGTTGGCGTGCAAAATTTGTATTATATTCTTTTAGAGTTAATATTATAAATTATTATTTTTAATTGTGTTTTATTTAGACATTCCNATTTGTTCAAGAAGAAGAATTTCTTAGTCATGGTATATTGTGTGAGTGTGTGCGCGCGGTAAGGCATGGGCAATTTTGAAAATAAGAATTAGGTACTTTAGACATATCAAACCCTAAAAATAATAATAGACAGCAAGTCTAGAACTCTCTTAGTTAAGTTCAAATAAATCATTTACCCTTATTAATATTGATTATTCTTGAAAGATTGGAAATTTTTTAAGATTACGCAGCTTTCGAGTGATGGAAACAATTGTTGATCTATGACAAAAATATAACAAGAGTTTGATCCATGACATTTTAACTAGTAGCATATGTTAGGAAATATAATTAATAATGCAACTAGAAAGGTTGAGCGCTATTTGCTCTCCTCTTAACTCCTACGTGTAAGTAATGCCTACGTAATACCTTCGTAACGAAGCCCCTGCATAACTTTCCGAAAATTCTTTTGACTCATTATAGAGATTTTGGATTCCGTCATACAAAATAAATCACTCCTCAAGTTTGATTTGCTAAAACAAGCTAAATTTGAGTTCTTTTTGACGTTAAAGGAAAAAAAAAAACTGCAGAGTTGACTGTAATAAATATTTTCGCTTTAATAAAATAAAATAAATTTTAACTTTAAGTACTCACTAAAAATGTATTATAAAAGATGTGTGTCTTCTTATTATTTTTTAAACTGTAGCAAAGTTATAAAATTAAGAAACATTAAATCAAAATAATTAAACTTTTATTAAAGATGTAATTATAATGTGTGTGAGTCTTGTAACATTAGTAACCATTCCATATTCAAACTGAAAGGATATTAATTAATTCAATGCCCTCTTAGGCACACATTAATTATTAATTTCACTTACTGTAGGCTTGTGGTACGTTACTTTCTCTTCAAAAATACCTTCTAATAGTTTGTTTTTCCTCTTCCCCTGGGAAAAAACATTATAAATTATTTCATAATTGCCTGGAGCTCCTTAGTATAAGTACTATAAGATATTCTAATTCTAATTCGTAAAATTTACATATATTTTTTACAAATATGAGAAGAGTAAAGATAGAAAAAATAAGTTTATTATTTTAAATAGTATGAATATAATCATTTAGCGCGTAACAATAAACATAAAGAGGATTTCAATAATATATAATATATTACAAATTAATTTCAATACCGTTTTCACAAACCCTTTATAATAATATGTTTTCGTTACTCGTAATTAACATATAACAAGTTTATTTAAATATTAGTCAGTTTTCTAACATATTTTGAAGCCCCTCCGAGGATGACAAAAGTACATGAATCTAGATAGGAAATGAATAAATAAATTAGTTTAAAAAATATTTTGAAGTATACTTGACTCATAAAAAAATTTATAAAATAAAAAAAAAATGCTTATAAAATAATATGTTTCACAGAAGGAATACATAAGTATCGGATAATATCAATGTTTCACTTTTATCAAAATCTAAAAGTGTTTGTTGGACCTTTCTGTCAAGTTTCCTTGTTTTTCAGTCATCTATGCCAAGCGAAATATAAAAGGAGTACTTTTTACAGGAAGAAAAACAACTTTTTTTTAAATTCTCTTCATTCTCTGAACAACATCCTCCCCGTACAGGTTGGTTAGATGTTCACGTAGGCTTCGTCGGTCGTCAGATGTCAATTCTCTTCATTCTCTGAACAACATCCTCCCCGTACAGGTTGGTTAGATGTTCACGTAGGCTTCGTCCACAGAAGGTGGATTTATAATGATCTGGAGTGATCTTAAGATGAGATGATAATTTTCTAGTTATTTTCTTGTGTTTACTTAACTCTATCTTAATGTGGGTGCTACATTCATACCCAACTTGGCTTAACAACACCTTTACCTTAACTTACTGTGTTCTAGTTCTTGCTCTTATCACATTAGCTTCTCTTATTGGAAAATTTTTATTTTATTCTATTATGCAAATGAGATAATATTTATAGTAAAATAAAGAACTAACCTTCAGTTACACCTGAAGAAGTTTCTGTTAAGACCATAAAATTAAAGATAACCTACACAAAACAGGTAGGTTTGCTGAAAATATTTTCTGAAAGGTAACAGATAAAAATTGTGGAGGAAAAAGTAAATTTCAATCAATAAATAATTCCATATAATTTTCAACACATCTTTCTCATTTAACTAGTTTTAAGAACAGAATAGTTGTATTGATGAACTAATAATGATTATTAATAATTGCCTTCTCTACTCTATACTGAACTTTTCTGACTTCATTTGTTATTTAATGGATAGCATAATGATGGAAAAAATTAAATCAAGTTATTTTTAATATGAGATTCTAGTAATTAAATAGAAACATAAATGAAACAACATAGACTTACTGATTCTAAGCAGGTAAATTATTTTAAAGAATTTTTCATGGCTGGGGTCTGATATCATGGTATTATTATATTATATTTGGGTATAAAACTGTGCATTGCAATCAATTTTTTTTAAAGCTAATTAAATTTAGAAATAAGAATTTGCCTATTCATTTTAAGCATTAGATCTATAAAAAAAAAATTTACTCTGAATATTGAACAGTAAAGATTTCAAAATGCAGAATAGGAAAATAAATAAATATGGAATCAAAAAACTTAAGTTTCATGTAGTGCTCATAATTGCAGAATATTTTTTAAAAATACACTGCTTATAAGAATACATAGTGATAGAAATGCTCATAGGAACAACTTCACTCTAAATGGTTTCAACTTGTTTAATTTTAATCATTAATTTCTCACAAACACCTGCCTGTATATTAATAATAATTTCCCAACATTGGTATGCCGGTGATAACATATAAATTAGAATAAATTTATATTACAATGAAGAAAATTGGTTTTATAATAAAGAAAAAAATGATGGTAGGTCTAAGTTTTAAAAATGAGTAATATTTATATTCAAAACAGAATAAAATTAATTATTGTTCAAGAATTCTTCTATTTCTCTGTTGAAGGCTAGTTAATATTGAGAAATATTTGTATATAATATAATTTAATTTGTTCTTCTACACTGATTGAAATAATTAAATTATCTTTAGGATTAAAGAATTAGATAAAAACAGTTAATTCTTATCTTGAAGTGTATAGCTCTCAAGTGCACAGGTGCTAACAATTCAGTGTAATTATTGTGTTGAATTCTATAATGTATTTTAAAATTGTAGTTCTAGTTACTTTAGGTAAATTTCTGTGTTTGTTACTCTATTTATATATTCTAACTATTAGAATAATTTATGCATTAATAACTTTTCCAGTAAAAACAGTTTTTATATTATTTCTTATACTTAGTAATTGAATAACTTACAAAATTAAATTTTTTAGAGTAGTCATTAGAATTCATTTTTATACTATATGATTCAATCTTAATTGACTGAAAGTATCTGAGATCAATTATCTATTCTAAAACAATTTCTAAAGGGCTGATTAAGAAAAAAGCTTTTCCTGAAAAACTATCAAACTCTCAGGCTTAAAGAGACCCACAATTATCAGACCTTTATTGGAATGCCAGCTTTACAAATAGTACCATTACCATCTACATCTGCTTCATAGAAATTGTGCTTTCATTAAAAATTTTAAAGGATTTCATTTTTGTCTGTTAAGCAAATCAGATGCATTTTTTTTTTCCTTTTTCTTGGATGAGTAACAACTTTCTAGTCATGCAAGTTCCAATGTTATTTTGATAATGAATTTTATATATTTTTTTTTTTTTAAATTCACAACGCTTTATAAAAAATAGGCCTATGTGAGTAAAAATTGGTTAAAAGAGAAAGTTGTTCCTCAATTTCACCCAGAAAAGTAAAATTTAGGCAATGGTTCAAAATGAGAGTTTGTTGACCGTAGATATTATTCTAAGATGATTTTTGTTGGGGTTCGGTCAAGGTAGATCCAAAAAAACACAAATTAAAAAAATGTATTTTTTTAATGAAGGATTATCTGCCAACGTTTCGGCTTACATTGTAAGCCATCTTCAGGGCTGTAGAAATACAATGTCATGAGAATACAGTAATATTTGAAATTAGTATAATAGAGAATTATAATATAATGTGATATCAAGAGTATGAATGTAGAAAGCTATGTAAGACAATTAAAAGTTTATGAAAACAATTTGAAAAAGAACCAATTTGAAAAAAAAAAACATGCAAACAAACAACTTATTGACAAAAAAAAAAAAATTGAAATATCATTAAAGCAGTAATTTTGCCACACCTATCTGTCATGAAGATGAGAAAGGACGTCCTGTCCCTAAGTTCACATTTCCATGACTAACATTATGAATTTTGAAGTAAAAGGGAGTGGGGTAGCAGGTACAAGGCAGGCGGAAGGTGTAAATGGAAAGCGGCCTGTTACAAGAGAGGGCAATAAAAGGACAAAGGAAAAAAAGGGAAGGGTATTATTGGGAATAAATAATAATCATAACAATAAACCTGTCAAAACATTTTTCCCAGTTCCAAAGTCACTTATTCACAATAATACCCTTCCCCTTTTTTTCCTTTGTCCTTTTATTGCCCTCTCTTGTAACAGGCCGCTTTCCATTTACACCTTCCGCCTGCCTTGTACCTGCTACCCCCACTCCCTTTTACTTCAAAATTCATAATGTTAGTCATGGAAATGTGAACTTAGGGACAGGACGTCCTCTCTCATCTTCATGATAGGTAGGTGTGGCAAAATTACTGCTTTAATGATATTTCAATTTTTTTTCTTGTCAATAAGTTAACTGTCTTACATAGCTTTCTACATTCATACTCTTGATATCACATTATATTATAATTCTCTATTATAATAATTTCAAATATTACTGTATTCTCATGACATTGTATTTCTACAGCCCTGAAGATGGCTTACAATGTAAGCCGAAACGTTGGCAGATAATCCTTCATTAAAAAAATACATTTTTTTTAATTTGTGTTTTTTTGGATCTACCTCGACCGAACCCCAACAAAAATCATTTTAGGCAATGGTATTTCAATGCTCTGAATGTGATGAAGCTTGATAATAAAAAGTTTTACAGTATTATCATTTTTCTATTATTTTAGTAATAGTAAAGTGACTGTTAAAGTGATTACATTGGTTTATAATACAATCAACTAAATTTTAATTAATTCATATTTTTTAGTTTATTTATTCTCCCACTCTTGAGAGTAATAATGTTTTAATAGATAAACTAGGGGACCAACTTAAGTTTCAACAATATATATTTTATTCTTCACATCAGACTTACAGAAGATGTTTCGTTTCTTTCTGAGCCATCTTCTGACCAACAATAACCAAACATTATAATAATATGTCTTATACCACGTTACTTAAAATCTGTTGGTACATGATATTAATAACTATATTATACTCTCATGTGAATAACCACTTAATTTATTACTCCTGGATAATTTATCAATTAGTCTCATTAGAGAAATGTTCACCAATTGGTCCAGTCATAATTGATATCCCTCTATATTTGGAATATCCAGTTAGTAAGGACTAGTCAGGCTTGCTATACAAAATATATTGCTAAAGCTGTCCAGCATTGTATATTATGTTGTAAGCACTATTTAAAAGACAAGTTATACCAGCATAAAAGTGATTGCATTAATGGATTGATAATCCATCAAATGGCAAAAATCATGTCTAGTTCCACATCCTACATAAAGAAGATAACAGTAAAAAGAGAACCTTATAAAAGCAATGTACACAGTAGAGAATATTGGCAAGTGAATTAATTTTAAGACTGATATTAAGAATAAAATGTTTAGTGGGAAAATTTTAAATACAAGTAATCTATAATTGTAAATTTGGACTAAATTTGGTTTTAATTTTACAATTTATGTAACTGTCATATATAAGATGTATATTGTAATTTTTGAAATTGGATTTGAATGAGCCGAATTGTCTTCTGTCATCTGATGCGAAGAATAAAATATATATTGTTGAAACTTAAGTTTGTCCCCTTGTTTATATATTGTTTCTAATATGCTGTTAATAACAGACTTATTATTCATATTTTCAGTTGCTTGGTTAGGCACAGTTAAAGCTAAGGAATGTGACAAAATAGAAGACTGTGAGATGACTGATTCCATCTGTGTTAAAAATGTATGTCAATGTCCTCCAAATACTATTGCTAATAGTTTGCATACTAAGTGTCTTCCAGGTAATACAAGTAGAATCATATTTTCACAAAGAATTTAAATAACTTGTATTTTAAGTAATTAAAATAACTTAATATGACTGAATAAAAAACAGTAATTTTAATGTGTATTAAATTAATAATTTCACTAATTGGGCCCAAAGGCCAAAAAATCTTTTATTTCAGTATTTTAATTTAATATACATTGCATTTAAACATCAGAAGAAAAATTCATTAATTTTTGCTTGTTTTGGGTAAACATATTGTTTTCCTACGGTTTAATAGTAATTTGCTTATCCATCTAAACACCATTTTTCATTTTATGATTAGTAGTAATTAATATATTACTCAAAATTTTATTTGAAAGTAAAGTATTAGTATAATCTGGGATAAAATAATACATATTCTTATAATTAGTTTTGAAATTTTAGTGTCAAATGGATTTGGAAGCATTTGTGAAGATAATGTGCAATGTTCAGAAGGTTTAAAAAGTGGTGGAATTTGTAGTAAAGGCACATGCAGCTGTTCTAAAGGATATCATTACTTTCTTGGTCAATGTTGGAAGTCAGCAGGTAATTAGTTAGGAAATTTTTGTTTTATTAAAGAAAACTTCAGTTTAGTGAGTTCTAAGGCCAAATATTTTACAGTAAGATCCTTGGTTTTCCTTATAAATTTTCAGGTATTCAAGACACATTTTTTATTTTCATCCCATATTTTTAATATTACAAGAGAGGCAGGACTTATATAAGAGTTTATTAACATAAGGAGTAATATAAAAGTTAAAAGAGCCTAAATATAATGAAATTATATATATGTGTATATATAT
>KZ807034.1:316016-330349 GCA_000696205.2 Oncopeltus fasciatus
ATAAAGAAAATGAATTATTAGTGCAATACTTTATCAATAGAAATCTGTATCCTGAACTTTAAAAAAAAAAAAAAATTTGTCATTTAAACACTTACATTATACTTCAGAAGAGAAAAAAAAAAAAGAAGTAAAATTAACATTATGCAGTATAATTTTAAACAATTAATGCAAGGGAATAGAATACAAATTTATCTGTCCCGAATGCTAACCATTACACCACCGGGATGAGCTAGATAACTCATTAAAAGGTTCGAGTCCTGGCTGGGACCGACAGATTTTTTATTCTATTTCCTCGCATTAATTGTTTAAAATTTCTGTGGGATAATATATAACAACAAAATTAATATTTATAAAAGTATAATTTTAATTTTACTAGTTAAATTAAAACATCTTTAATTGAATGTGATATTTATCATCGTAAATTTTCAATTACAGTGGCTCGAAATATTGCTTGGAGCTGCCTCCGAGATGAGCAGTGTGGTTTATTTGGTCCTAGATCATTGTGTGTAAAAAAAAAGTGTGCATGCAATGAAGAATCACACTATATAGAGAAGGAAATGTACTGCTGGATACAGAAATGTAAGTGAAAATTAAATTAACTACTTATTACTTAATAATTCTATCCTACTTAATGAGGAAACAATTTTATATTTAAAGATCTCAACTTAGTACTCTATGAATTCTTAGAAATTGTACTTTGATTGGTTCTATGACCAATATTTGCTCTATACCTTGTGGTAATGAACCTATCTAATAAATTTAATCTTTCAAATACCATTGAATACTTGACTAGGAAATGCTAGACTCACCGCTTTGGTTTAATAATGACTTGTCATAGCAAGTAAAAAAATTTATCTGAAGGAAAAAATAACTTATATGCAAAAAGTCTGCCGTTATCTGGTTACATTTAAAAAAAAAAAACTTGCAAGAGAAAAAATGTCTGAATTTTATGATTAATATTAATGATTAATTAATTGAATATATATTTTCTAAAAAGCTCTGGTAATTGTGAGTTTTCAAGTCTCAAATAAATATACTTGCAATTAAAGAAAAAAATTGAATGAAGTGACAGGGTAAAAAATTTTAATGAATTATTAAAACTCAGTCCTCAATTTGACTCTACAAATTTTAGAATTTGTGGAAGAGATAATCTCAATTTCGATGAAGTGAATAGATAATAATGCTATTTCTTCAAAAATAAGTTTATCTTTAAAACTTTTAAGGAATGGTTCTTAAAGTAACTATTTTAATTATATTTAGAAATCAACTCATGTGCCAAATAGCTGAGGCTCTCATTTTTCTTTAGTTCAAATAAAGTTACAAAAACAGAATTCTAAAGAGAGTTGTCATTGTCTGTTTAATTTTGAAAGTATTTGTAAGGTTTTTATTGTTGAGGCTGGAAAAGAAAAATCATCTAAAATGTTTTTTGATAAGAATCCTGGGCATATTTTAATAAAATTACATCACATAGATAATAATTAAAATCCGTTATCAATAGTGGAATTAGAAGTGACTCGAGTCTAGCCAAGTGACTCGAGTCTAGCCAAGGGCTCCCAAGTCTGATACTGCAGTTTCGAGACACACTCTGGGAAGGCTTCTCTATTGAATGAGAGTGGCTTGCAAAAATTACCATTGGATTAGAAAATGTTATGGGCTGGAGACAATTATTCCTTTCTGTTTGCTCTGTTTAATGTTTGGCTGTGTTAATGGACGGAGGTGAAACATTGAGTACCAGAAAATTTTATTCCTCTAATTTGTTACTTGATATTAATTTTGCCCTGAGTTATTATAAATCTAGTTTAGGTTTACTGATGTCTCTAGAATTTAGTAAACACTTGATCATTATTAATAATACAAGTGATGTTGGGCTGTAGTCTATGGTCACCTTGATCCCTTATCTCTATTTTAACACAATACTCAATCAACAAGGCTTTTAAAATAGTTCAAAAGGTTTCTGAAATCAGCTCCTTCAACATTTGTTGTTCAGATGTTTGTCCATCTGAAAATCTTAAATCTGTTGTAGGGCAGAGCTTTGCAGTTCCCCCCAATGTGCTCCAAAGTCTCTTCTTACTACAAACTTAGTTAAGAGGTTGAGCCCTCTTCAATACCCATTTTATTAAGATGATTATCTGGGAGAACAATAACCCATAAAGAGTTGGTTCAAAAGTCTCAACTTTTTATGTGTCAGATTGAATAACTGTTTTGACTTTAAATCTGATGAATACTAAAGAGTCCTGGTGTATTTAGACAGTATGTGTTCCGCATTCTGATCCCCAAAATTCCACTCCCTCTCTGATGAAAGTTTTAAATATGTCTCAAAAGGCCTGGGATTTCAATTCACATGATCTTTCTTTTTTTGCCAGTATATATAAAGCCTCTTTGCCCTGTGCACCTTGTGTCCAGGCGCCTAAACTTAATGTGACATGGTTGTTCACAGCAATCAACTTTATCGTTTGGAATCTTCATTGTTAGATGATGCTAGATGTCATAATTTGTGTATTAAGCAACTTTAATGATGTTTGACTGTCTAAAATATAGTAAATCCTCTGACTCTTAGGTTATTTGTCTATATTTTTAATACTTGATCATAGTTTTTTTTTTTTTTAAATGGTACTAGAAAGGCTAAATTTGAAAAATCAAAATCATATATTGAGGTGGTAAATTATTATAACTATTTAATAAATCAACTCTGAAAGGAAAACATATTTAAGACCAAGCAGGAAGTAAATATGACTAATCTCCTGATATGAATTACATGTATTACCAAAAAATCAGTCAGGTATTTTATTAAAAAAAATCATTCAATGTTTTTTATTTATGTTTTATAATTTCAAACTGGCATAGAAGTATTATATATTTTTTACTCTTAAATTCAATTTTAGTTATATTATGAGAAATGTCAACTGCTCTGAACAAAGATTGTCTTTTCGACTACTAAAATTTATAATTTCCTGCCATTTTTTTACCATAGAATTTTAAAATATAAAATGAAAAGAAGAAAAAACCAATAATAAATTACTAGAAAAGTTAAAAATATTCATANGAGGCTTTCTAGCTTTGAAGGTAGGCAAATTATTTTGCCACTAGTTGGGCACTTTCACTGGGAAGGTAGGCTGCATGCAGTCACTTATATGGAGACCCTTACTACAGACTTAACAGTAAAATACCTAATCCTCAAATCTTATTTTTCTAACCATTTCTTTTGGGTCTGGCAAGGATCAGATTACTCCAAACACTACCCTGTGAAAGCGGGTGTTCCACAGGACAGTGTGCTTGGACCCATCTGTTTTATCCTTTATACTGCAGACATCCCTACTCATCCTATTACTCTTTAGCCCTCTTTGCAGATGACAAAGCGATTCTCTCTTCCCAACCTGATTTGGTGTTAGAAACCGCTTCTAACATTACAAAACTACCTTGATGCTATTCAGCAGTGGTGCAGTAAATGGAGAATTAAAATAAATGAGTTCATGTGTTCAGGTAAATTTTCAACTAAGAAAAGATTCTCCTGATAATGTTACATACAATAACATCCTTATACCTCTCTCTGATTCAGTCGGTTACCTTGGGTTCCACCTTGACTCACGACTCAACTGGAATGAACATACTAAAATCAAGCAACAAGAACTCAATAGATGCCACAGACTCTTATACAGCCTTATAAATAGGTCCTCACACCTCACATTAGAAAATAAACTGACCATCTACAAGCCCTATATGTGCCGCTAAGCCCTTATATTTTTTTATATATGTAAATTTAAAAAAAAATTTATTTATTGTATCCGTCATCAAATTACAAGATGTTATATAACAGAATGTAATAAATAAAGATTTATTTAAAAAAAACAAAAAAAAAAAAAAACAGTACAATTTTGATCTTGACTGCAAGAGAGGGTTTAAAAGTCCTCACACCTCACATTAGAAAATAAACTGACCATCTACAAGACCATAATAAAACCAATCTGGACCTACAGTGCAGAACTGTGGGGTGCCGCTAAGCCCCAATATCTAATGAATACAATCCTTTCAGTCCAAAATTCTCAGAATAATTGCTAACGCTCAACCCTACCCATCATCACGACTTTAATATTCCTTTTGTCAATGACCTTATCTCCACCCTCTTCAAGCTCTTCCATAGTAAACTCTTATTTCATTCAAATTCCCTTTGAGGATTATACAGTTGAACCAACAATCCATTGTCACTGACAGCTTTGTTTAAAGCTTGAAATTGTTTTGAATTCAAAATTCAAAAGAATTTATGATAGTGCTAAACTTCAATGTGATTTTAAAATTGTAATTCATGTTTCATTAAATTCTTATTCTTTCAGTTATTTAGATTCTAATGTACTCAGAATTATTAAAATGCTCTCTTGGGTTATGTTTGCATTTAAAATATTACAGTCATATTCTTCTAAAAAAAAAGAAAAATGCTGCCAAAAGATTAAAAAATATATTTTGGGCATATAAATATAAGTTTTTCTCTAATTTAAAAAAAAAAAAATATATATAACTGCAAAACTTCTAATCTTGTGGAAAGGTTTTCATAGACCCGTCCTTAATATTTATGCTTCTGTCTCTCATTGCACCTTGCAGAAATATTATGTCATTCCTACTGTTGCTTTCCGAAAATCCACATTTCTTCATTCTGTTAAGAATTAAGCAATTATGGCTTGGTGCATAGGCTGAAGATATAAATCTTTGCCTTCAGAAAAAATATAAGAATTGGATAAAATCTCTTTTTCCTACCACAAAATTAAACTTAGAAATCTCTGACTTGAATTCCCCTTCAATCCCTTATGGCTATCTGGTTAAGCACAAATTAACTAATTTATCTCCAAATAAAACATGTTAAAAACTTACTGCTATTGACATATCAATACCACTGATGGTATAATAATACCACCGAACTTAGAGGTTACTGCAAAGTCATCAAAATTGAAAATTGATTTATTTGTTTAGTACATTAAATTTATAAATAATAATTTTATAAACTTTTTGTATTTATGTTTTCTTTCATGTTTAGTGTTTCTGTTTTTAATTTATTTCAGTGATTGGTGAAAAGTGCTCTCAAAGTCAAGATTGTGGAAATGCTGAAGGGGTTTCATGTCAAAATAAAAAATGTCAGTGTTCTGAAAATTTTCATCCTTCATCAGATAAAAAAGATTGCCGTGAAAATCGTTATAAAGTAGGAGATGTTTGTGTTGAAGATTTAGACTGCCAGTTTCAAAATTCTTTTTGTGACAAAACTAATAATGGAACATGTAATTGTTTAGATGGATATATTGTTTCAGATGGAAAATGCTTACCAGGTAATTTTTTAATACATTTTTACACATGTTAATATTTCACAATATAAAATTTTTAGAGAAATCCAGATCCTTTTGGAGTAGAGAAGATAAATCCCATCAGATAACAGAGAAAAATTTAATGTTTTAATAAAAAGCCCTTTTTTCATAAAAGAGTAATTATTTTTAAATAAAATAAATCATACTATCACTTTTTATTTTCTCTTGGGGTTGGTGATCTGTCCAATAACTGTTACATCTTAAAATGTTAAAGTGACGTCTAATGGTTTAGTGAATTTGAAAAAGAAGTGCCACATCAATACTGTTTTTTTTCTGTAGTAGTTATATTAATTTGTTTCTACATCAGAAGCCTGTTTGAAGAGCAGGATAAAAGAAGATTATTGGAAAGAAAAATTGTGATTGAGAGAAAGCAAGAAATTAAGGATATATTTTATGAGTTGGTTATGAGGTGAGATTAGGTCTTGGAGTTGAAGAATAAGTTTGTGAGGGAGTAGCTGATAGTAGGTGTATGGCTAACCAGGCATTGATTTAACTGAATAGATTTTGAAGTAGAGTCACTGGGAGGGTGTCATAGGTTGATTAGTAGAAGAGAGTGGAAACAGGAGTGACAAATTGGACCTGTAGTGAAGTTGTTTAAGGTTTTGATATACTTGAGTCTACCTATTGAAGAATAAAGGACTAGCTGATGGCTCGTATCCTGGCTGCAAGGATAACTTCCTTGAGGACAATAAAAATGAGTATCTTTGTAATAAATTTTACAATTAATATAATAAAAGTAACAAAGTTAAACACTTTATTATAACCATTTCAGAAGCTTCTCCCTGGAGGCTTTCTAGCTTTGAAGGTAGGCAAATTATTTTGCCACTAGTTGGGCACTTTCACTGGGAAGGTAGGCTGCATGCAGTCACTTATATGGAGACCCTTACTAGTGTTAGCACACCAGGAACCTTTAATAATAATTGAGAATCCTTATAATAATAATTAAAATTTCGTATTTTAAAGAATAAATAACAATTATAAATGATAATTATAATTATTACAATCAATATCATATATAATNAAAATAATTTATATTATATTATATTTATATTATATATTGAAGGTAGACCTGTTAAGTAGAAGAGCGGCCCAAGAGGCTGAACTTTGCCAGGTTTAAATAAATAATCAATTTCTCTTTCACTCTCTAAGCTTGTATTTGTAATTGAACCAAGGATTTTTGGCATATTCTTGCTAACAAAAGAATGAATAAGATAAGTTTACACAATATTTTTAGTTTATATACTTAGTTTATGTTCTTGTATTTTGAAGGTATTGGAGGAAATTGCACAGGCAATGATGATTGCAAAGTTGAAGGCAGCACCTGTGTCAATAATACTTGCCTTTGTAACCAACATTTCATCAGCAATTCAGATTTCTCAAAATGTCTGCCAGTTGCAAATAACATAAATCAAACTTGTTTTGAAGACCCTCAATGTTCTAAGGTATCTGTATATTAATAATGTATATAAGGAACTAATTAGATATTCTCATTCCTTTACTGGAATATGGTAAAAAAACTCTCCTTTGAACATTAACTAATAACTTTCAATTTCATACATCCGAACATAATATAGATTATACAAAGAACAATAAATTGATTGATTTTGAATTAATGACATCACACTTCTCCCTGCCAAAAAAAGAAGAAAAAAAAATAGGATTTAAATTATATTTAAAAAAAAAGGAAAGCCGCCATCGGGTTTTATATATATATATATATATATATATATATATATATATATATATATATATATATTCACAGAGTACGAAACAATATAGCAATATATGTGTGTGTGTAAATATAACTTTAAATTTTTTTGAAAGCTATTGTTTATTTATCAATAAAATGTAAAATTGCAATCTTCAATTTGTAAACTGAAGATTGCAATTTTACATTTTATTGATAAATAAACAATAGCTTTCAAACTATCTATTTTAAAGAAATTTTTTTCCTCTCGGGTGTCACATAATTTTTTTCTCAAAAATTAGTACACTACTACAATGAATATAGTTTTAGATAGATTATATGGAAAGCACTTGTTATTTTAAACATTGTATATTAAAATAAATTTTTTTTAGGTTCAAGGTGTTTGTGTCAATAAGCTTTGCACTTGCTTGAATGGTTCACATTTTATTGATAATTTATGCACTATTTCAAGAAAACTTAATGAAAGCTGTACTCTTGAGGGAAATTGTACCTACATTCCAAATGCTTTCTGTTATAATAAAATCTGTATGTGCTTACCAGGTTATAGGGAAGAACTCAGTGAGAACAGATGCTCAGGTAAATAAGTTAGATACATTTTCTTTAACTATATATTCACATTTCTAAAGAATAATATAGAAGTATAATCATTGTAGCTTCAAAATTTTGTTTGTAAAACAATTTCATTCATTCAAATAAATACACCTTCTTTTCTTTGGCATCACTTTCTCCATACTGTTACTATTTTTGTTCAGGGCTTTGACAATGGCTTTCAAAAGTCCCAGCTTAGTATAGAGTAGAGAAGTTTCTTCACTGGGTAAACAAGTGGAAGGTATTTTAAGTTTATTTTACTTGGTTTAAAAGATTTCTTGAACCAATCTTTCTGCTTATAATGCTCTGATTACCCTTATACACAAAAACGAGCAGTATCTACTTGAAGTCCCATCAACATGCCTATCACTTTTATATCCCTACAAACATTCCACTGGTAATTGATATAGTATGTAAATTTTGAATAGTTGCTAGATTTTCATTTGTTTCTTCCATCATAAATGGATAGCTAAAGAAGCATATGACTAATTATTTCGATTGTGAAGTAAAACTATTTAATTAAGTCATGATAAATACATTAGGAGACTTCATTTGTATTTCTGTCTAAGAGGTTTCTGGAACCAATAAGTTCTGGTTTTTACTCAGAAAATTCTAGTTAAGCAGAAAATTATTTATAGTTATTAAATGTTCAGCTTCTAGAAATCTCATATCACTGTTAGTGTTCTCTGGAAGTCATTGAGGATATCTAATCAGGATCCTACCTGATTAAGAATTTCATCCATCTGGCAACATGATATCCAGGTTTAAAAGAGGAATTATTACTGGTAGTTTTGGCTATGAGGAACTGGCCTAAGTGCAGAAGGAAAATTTGGGTTATAAATTTAGTCTATTTGTTTACTTCGATATTCCTTCTGTTTTTGTTGTACAAAAGTAAGAGACACTTACTTGGTCAATAGGTTCTATTCAAACCATAGGAACTGCAATTGGCATTGACTTTTTCTTGTGATACTCCACTGCACTAAACTCACAGAATTAACATAAAGAGTTCAACTTAAAATAAGCTCTTTTCCCTTCCATGGATATTGATATTTGTTTAGATTTAAATAAAAATTGTCTTCTTATATATCAAAACTGGATTACTCGATTTTTCCTACATTGTCAACTGTAACTTGTGATTTTATGAATAGATAATTCTGCTCAGGATAGCACCATTCATTCACAGTACTTGCATAATTTTAACTACAAAAGATTTCTGAGAAGGGGGTAGAGAGGACTAGGTGTATGGTTGTCAGGCTTCTCATTCAAGAGGTCAGGGGTCATTGAAGGAATAAGGAGTAGACCTAGCTGAGGAACTAGAAAGAAGAAAATGAGAGTTCAGAAGAGTTAAGAACTAAATGAAGCTGTTAAGAACTACATGAAGCTGTTAAGAACTACATGAAGCGCAATTTAAACAAAGAGCCTGTCTTTCCTGAACACGATAATATTTTTTTTATTAACCCGTTTCAGTAATTTTAAAAGTAATGATGGAGGTTACTTAGAGAAAATTTGATTGGGAATATGAATTTTCAGTTGTATTTCTCCTTTTATTTTAAACAAAATGAATTTGAGCTTGTGAAAAATGAGCATTTTAAAGAAATTGCAAATTTTTTTTTGTCTGAAAGTATAAATTTCACAAAGACAAAGCAATTTATCAGTAATCCATCTTCAAATTCTCCACTCCAGCCTTTAAAAGTATGAGTATTTAATTGTAAAAATTCTGTTGACACAGACAATTAAAAAATTAACCATTAGAGAAGGTTAGAAGCCTTATATTAAACACCTGATGTATAAGAGAAAAACAGATCAAAATGCCAGATATGGATTCAGAAGTTCTAATCCATGAAATGGTTCCAAAGTGGTGATGCTGTTCCAAAACTAAAATCCCAAATCATTGTTAACCTACGTTACTATTTTTAATAGGTTAATCAATGAAATACACTATTGCGAGTGAAATATTTCTTATGATATATGATAAAAATATCATTTTATAACACTTATAAGTGTTATAAACCATTCTTATCAATTGCTCTAGGCACATAATTATTGTAGAGTTATTTTTCCTAACGTATTCAATAGAGAAGTTGTTTATTTGTGTTTTGGAACATTTTGGTGGTTTGGAAATAAATAGATGATTAATATGGGGAGAGGGAGAAAAAGAGAGAATTTTTTTTTTCAGAGATAATATAGTGAACTAATTATTTTAACAGTATATTAACAGAAAAAGTTTTTGGCAGATTAGTAGTTAAGCTTTAATTTTTCCTTATTATCTCTTATCAACGAGCCTTGTTGTCTGGAGTGTTCAGTTTCATCTGCTAGGATAAAAAAGGGAAGCAATTAACTTGTTTGAGCTTAGAACATGCTTTTTTTAAAAATTTGTGGACAGCATAAATCCCCCCCAAAAAATGTAAGTAATGCATTGAAGAGTATGGAAGCATTTAAATAACATTGCCACTGAGTGACTAGCAGCATATTCCATATATAAGTAGTTTCCAACTGTTTATCCCTCTTTGAAGTATATTTCGTTTAATAAAATGCCAGATTTTTATCACAATAATGAAAGGGCTCTGATGATAAAAAAAAAAACTCTTGAAGTATTTTGGAACATAATGTAAAATATAGGATCACTCTGCGAGAAAAGATAAGTTTAAAGTTTTAATTAATGAAGAGCAGACGAATATGATCAGTAAATCTCCCTGATCAGTTCTTTTAAGCCTATAAAGATGAGTAACCCTATTATATTGTTTTTAAAATAAATCATATAATAAGGTTTAAAAGGCTTTCCATTTTTATTAATAGGGCAGATAAGAGTTTCTAAGAGGCTGTCTCAATGTACCTGCTCTCTCAAAAAATGTGATTTAATAATTCAAAATAACTATAACTTTGATTTTCCTATCTTCCTCTGAACTTAAATTTTTATTTATTATTTAATCAGAAGTACTTCTTAAATGGTATAGTTTATTGTATATGTAAAAATTCAAACTTAAAAAACCAAATTCACTATCAAGATTTAATATTATTGAACTGTTTTATTTATTATTTAACTTAATAGATAACTTTTATTATAAAATTATTTTTATTTTAACTTTTTTTTCCAGGTTCTTCATCCACTTATGAAAATATTTCAGTGTTTGGTATCTTAAGTTTTTGCTTACTCCTAAAAATAATTAATAGCTTCACAAATACTGTATTAACATTAGGATAATTATAAATTTAAAGAAAATAGAACAAGCCCAATCCTAAATTTTTGAAAATTATTTAATTTTGGAAAATACCTTTTTGAAGGTTTTTAAATTTAAGTATTTTCTTGAATATTCTTATATTTACCGCCAATATGTGGGCTCACACTTCTGTTTTAAATATAAAGGGCAAGTTGTCTTTCCCAAAAAATATTTATACAAGCTCGAGCAATTTCGGTCTTAGAAGATCATTTTCAGAAGTAGAAGGGGAAGTAAAAAAATATGACATTTATGAAGAGTTGATTGTCAGGCATTTGGTCTTGGTAGTTGAAGAATTGAAAACTAATTTGTAACCAAACACGTTTTTATTTTAGTCATCGTTTCGGCCTGAATATGAAAAATAAACACAAAAATAATATAGAAACATGTCTATATATGACAATTAACAAAGAAAAAATAATTGAAAATGTAAAACTGTGTGTAATCGACTATATAAAATGGAGACTGGAATATTAAAAAAAAAAAAAATTTCTAAGAGTAACATACCATGTAGGTTGTTGGAGAGAGAGAGACTTGTGTTCAACTGTCTGCATCATGTCTGATCTGTTTAAAAAAAATTGTATTAGACCGTTATGGAAGGAACAGGAAATGGATGTAAGAGCCCACTTCTGTACCCCAGTACTTAGGCTTAAGGTTCATGGAAATATTACTGTAGGGAAGTGGGAGGAAAAAAAAAAATGCTAAGCTGGTGAAAAATGTTAGTGAATGTGGAAGATATATAGTCTTTGTCTGTTTTGTCATTGATGGGATTTTGTTCTAAATGTATGTGCATGGACACAGCTGAAAGTCGTTTTTCAAGATTGGGTTGAGTCTCAAGAGGTGCGAATTTGTCAAAGTCAAAAGTATGTTTGTCAGTAGTAGAGTGTTATAAAAGAGCAGTAGTGGTTTTTTTTATTTTTGATGTCATGTTGATGGTTGCTGATTCATCTTTTTATGAAGTTCTTGGTTTGTCTTATACATTCTGTGGTACAATTTTTGGTGGCACAGAGGATTTTGTAAATGGCCCATCTGTCTGTATTGGGGATGGGGACTTTCATAATATAGACATGTATCTATATTATTTTTGTTTGTTTCTTTTTCATATTCAGCCCTGATAAAGGCCTGAAATTCAGGCTGAAACGTTGGCTAAAATAAAAACTTTTTTGGTTACATATTAGTTTTTAATTCTTCAACTACCAAGATTGAATTCCAGACAATCCTCTCCTCTTCTTCAAGTATGACGGGCAACAATTTACCTCTAAATCAATATGACTTTTATAATTTATTTTAATATTTGTTTGATTTTAATAATTTATGTATAGCACATAGTTTTTAATTATAAAAAATGTAATATAGATAATATTAGTCATATTAAAGCATCCATTGTTATTGTTTTTTAGTACTTCTGAAGATGAACTTCTAAGGTTCAAGCTTATGTTAATATATTGTGGGAAATTTTATTTAACACTAAGTATTTTTATTTTCTTTAAATAATATACTGAGATTTATTGTGAAAAATAATTTTCAATTTTTTTCCCCAACTTATATTGATAATTTTGTTTTGCACCGTACTTCCTAAATCACAAACAGAACATATTTAGAAAATGCAATAGTTAAGAAACTTAAAAACTTTTATTATACACATTTATATTTCATAAAAAAACATCCTTTTGCTTGATTCTATGAAACATACAAATAGAATCACAAATTGCAAAAGAGGCTTCCAATTTTTATTAATTAATATTTTTATTAGTGGACTAATTATTTTGAATAGGTAAACACAATAAATTGACTTTTAAGTTTCACAACACTGTTACTTTATAAAATCATCAAAGAAACTATGTTTTAAATAATTTCATTTGAGTAACTACAAATACATTTTTGTTTTTACATTTATAACTTAAATTGTTAAATACATTGAAACTTAATGGCTCATTAAGCTTAAGACAAAAAAGTTTAGTGTATCATAAAATATATATTTTAATGTGAAAAAAATTAACTGTCAATAATTCTTGAAAATGTGTAGCAAAAAATCTCAAAATTTTAATTTAAATCTAACCAGAAACAAGGTTCAAAGGCAAAACCGCCTAAGGGGTCACTCATGAGGGTTAGGGGACAGATGCTTGACTCAATTTGGTCTCTTCGAGCAATGTGGAGTTTATTTTCCAATTGAATTTCATTTTTCTCAATAAAAGTAATTCACATTTTTTTGCTTCTATTCTCCACTATGACAATTGAAAAGAAGGGGGGGGGGGGGNATATACTGAGATTTATTGTGAAAAATAATTTTCAATTTTTTTTAGAATTAATGAAAATATGAATTTTAAAAAATAATATCTATTTTATTGATTTTTTTTTTTTTTTTTTTTACCATTCCATTAATATATTTCATATCAAAATGTACCTCTTCTAACTGCTAAAGTAAATGGATTTCAGTCTTTCATTATTTCTATTTATGTGAACAGAATATAGTAGGAATCAGGTCTGACCTTGATTTGTATGCTGTTTGAAGTACAGGTGAAATCCTAACAATTCCATTTTAGAAATTTTTAGTGTTGGACGCTATCTTTAGATTTTTCAGTCATCATTCATTGATTAAGTATTCCAGTATATTTTGCCTTGCATTCAAAGTTTCTCGTTTTTCTAAGATTGCAAAGAATAGTATTTTATAGACTAGGATTAATGAAAATGTATATGCATATAGTGAAGCAAAGATGCAATATGGATCATAGCAAATTTAGTAAAACAGACCAGAAAGTTTTTTTTTCATTAAATGATAAAGGCCAAATTTATTGTCAGATTTTAAAACATTCATTGGCAAGCGGAATATTCTTAGAGGGTCAAAACTTAGGATATTTCAATCAGTATTACTTCAAGTCCACCTATATTGATAGAAAAGAAGAGCAACTCTTAAGAGGCATATTAGATCTCATCAGCTTAATTTTGATTATTCTAAAGACGACTCAGTAAAAGAAAGAATTCATGCAATTTTGGGTTTCCGACCAGTTTTTAACATTGAATAGCAATAAATGAAATGATATGGGTATGCCTATAGAATTGGCATAGCATTTCAAAGAGGTAAAACTTGGAAGTCAGATACGAAAGAAGAATTCTCAAGGTTCTAAGTATATATTCTATCTATACTTGAAATTAGGACAGCTCAAGGACCCCCAATCAAGGAATTATTACCCAATAACAGAGACAAGTGGGCTACATGAACTAGGACATAAAGTACTCATATATAGAGGAAAAAGTTTTTAAAGGTTTTGCTATTATGTACATCAGTGTGCTATGAACATGATTCCCTAAGGAAATCAAGTTAATCAAACAGGTAATAAGAAATTAAATTTGTTTTCTTCTCTTTGTAAATTTGTCACATCTTCCAAGTGACGAGATTTTAAAAAAAAAAAATCCTTAAAAAATAGTTGAGATGAATAAATATAAATTATTTAAAATTAGTTTATTGTATATGTAAAA
>KZ807034.1:331834-342102 GCA_000696205.2 Oncopeltus fasciatus
TTATTATAAAGTTAATTATAGTAATATTTTATTTGAAAATAGAATTCCATGTATAATTCATTCATAACTATGAATTTTCATTTAACCATAAAATCAACATAAAATTTTCAATTTTTTTCCCCAACTTATATTGATAATTTTGTTTTGCACCGTACTTCCTAAATCACAAACAGAACATATTTAGAAAATGCAATAGTTAAGAAACTTAAAAACTTTTATTATACACATTTATATTTCATAAAAAAACATCCTTTTGCTTGATTCTATGAAACATACAAATAGAATCACAAATTGCAAAAGAGGCTTCCAATTTTTATTAATTAATATTTTTATTAGTGGACTAATTATTTTGAATAGGTAAACACAATAAATTGACTTTTAAGTTTCACAACACTGTTACTTTATAAAATCATCAAAGAAACTATGTTTTAAATAATTTCATTTGAGTAACTACAAATACATTTTTGTTTTTACATTTATAACTTAAATTGTTAAATACATTGAAACTTAATGGCTCATTAAGCTTAAGACAAAAAAGTTTAGTGTATCATAAAATATATATTTTAATGTGAAAAAAATTAACTGTCAATAATTCTTGAAAATGTGTAGCAAAAAATCTCAAAATTTTAATTTAAATCTAACCAGAAACAAGGTTCAAAGGCAAAACCGCCTAAGGGGTCACTCATGAGGGTTAGGGGACAGATGCTTGACTCAATTTGGTCTCTTCGAGCAATGTGGAGTTTATTTTCCAATTGAATTTCATTTTTCTCAATAAAAGTAATTCACATTTTTTTGCTTCTATTCTCCACTATGACAATTGAAAAGAAGGGGGGGGGGGGGTGAGCTCATATTTTCTTCCTTTATATTCCCTGTTTATATTCTTTAGTCATCATCAAGAAATTTAATGTTGTTGTTTACTCATATAAACTGTTATTTTTATACTAATACTGTATTGTAATTAATTTTGATCAAAGGTAATTAACAATATTCCTCAAATATATTTAAGCAAAATCAATAAACTTTTATGCAAATGGACATTGATAATTGTAATAATTATTTCTCTATTAAAAAATATATAGAATATTGTAATAAACAATATATGTAAATTTATCACAACAATAACTGTGAAATGTGAAAGAGGAGATTAATTATGTGTCTTCATAATATAATGCAATAAGCAGATAAAGAAGCTTGTGTTTTAGTTAAAATACATATTTTTAAATTAAAGGCCCACTACTTTTTCCCCCTTTAAGACATAATAGCATTTAAATTTATTTTTCATGATTGCTATCATTAAAAATATCTATATTGATCAGCTATAGAATCTACAAATAATTTTCTAATACCTCCTTGATCTAAAATAGCTATCACCTAATTAATTATGCTATTACTGTAATTTTACATTTGAAAATTAAATATATTATTATTCATCTATTAATTTATAGATATNTTTTTTTTCATTAAAAAAAATTAATTAATAGAGTTAAAAATTATTGAATAACTACAAACTTTGGGCTTCAGAAGAAGTAGTAAATATACTAAGATCTACAGGCCTAAGCTGGTCCTCCCTTATAATAGACTAACTTGTACATTACGGCATTAGGGTCAAAAAAGGAGGAAAGATATTATTAGGCGTTAAGAAAGATAATTTAATAATATTAAGAGTTATACACATGTGATTTTATGTTTTACACAAAGCATTCTTGACAATGAAGCTGTCCATGCACTTTGCAGAAATAGTTAATCCTAGAGTGTGTAATTGTGTTAATTTTATTCTTGTAAGCCTGTAATAAATTAATATTAATTAACCAATTAATTGTAGATGTGCCATAAATTGTTTTTTTTTTCTTGTAATTAATGTTAACATATATTTTTATATTTTAAAACTTATTTTCCTTTATTTTAATTTTGATGTATAATTTCTTTAATAATTCTGGTGTGGAATGAAATCAGATGAAAGGTGAACTAGTTGCATACCTGAACAGAAGTTAGTTGGTCACAAGTTCTGTTAGTTCTATTTCTGCCAAGTTATATTTTTTTCTTTGTAGATAACTATTGTGAAGTTAATAAATGGTAACAGTGATAACAAATATTCCCAAGAAAAGTAAAAAAAAAAAAAACTGGTCTGGTTTCTAGAATTGTTTTTATTTAAAAATATAAACTTCACCTTAATTTTTCATTTTACAGGAAAATTTTTTGCTGAACCTATCATAAACACCTTAGTAGGCATTTTATTAAAACCCTTAGCTGATTTTTCATAGAGTATGAGTATGTAGGTCATTTAGTGACAACTACATCTTGTGTTAAACCAATTTCTACAACAATCACAATTTTTTATGGAGGTTATTGTTTACCTATTTTAAATTATTCAGGTTTAAATATATATCATACTTAATTATATCTTGATTATTCAATAAGCAAAAATTATGAAAATGAAAGATAAAAAGTTTTTTAAAAAATTGCAAGTTCTTTTTATAGGAAGCGATATTATTTCAAATAAAGAAAAAGTACAAGCAATTTGCAGTTTCACTTTCTATATTTTGACAAAATACAGGAATAAATTGACTCAATTAGCAAAATCTAAAAATATCCAATAGTTTGTGAAATGTCGAATTGTGTAAGAGTAATGGAATTGAAGATTATTTTAAATCTAAAGCTTGTTGCATTAGCACTACTGTTATAAATAGTAAACTAAAGTCAGATTACTTATAATAATACTAGACATTTACTTTTATGAAAATATGCGGGATAAAAAAAAAAAGGGTTATTTTGGTGAAATTCATCAAATTACATCATACAAAGTTTATTTTTAAATTTTGTTTATAATAATCCAATGAACATTAATTTATTAATAGATATTGTGTCACATTTAAATTCTCTCTATATCATAAACCTATTACAGAAGTACTTCATTGAAAATTTTAAAATTTCTATCAGAAATTAATTAATAAAATTATTATAAAGTTAATTATAGTAATATTTTATTTGAAAATAGAATTCCATGTATAATTCATTCATAACTATGAATTTTCATTTAACCATAAAATCAACATAAAATTTTCAATTTTTTTCCCCAACTTATATTGATAATTTTGTTTTGCACCGTACTTCCTAAATCACAAACAGAACATATTTAGAAAATGCAATAGTTAAGAAACTTAAAAACTTTTATTATACACATTTATATTTCATAAAAAAACATCCTTTTGCTTGATTCTATGAAACATACAAATAGAATCACAAATTGCAAAAGAGGCTTCCAATTTTTATTAATTAATATTTTTATTAGTGGACTAATTATTTTGAATAGGTAAACACAATAAATTGACTTTTAAGTTTCACAACACTGTTACTTTATAAAATCATCAAAGAAACTATGTTTTAAATAATTTCATTTGAGTAACTACAAATACATTTTTGTTTTTACATTTATAACTTAAATTGTTAAATACATTGAAACTTAATGGCTCATTAAGCTTAAGACAAAAAAGTTTAGTGTATCATAAAATATATATTTTAATGTGAAAAAAATTAACTGTCAATAATTCTTGAAAATGTGTAGCAAAAAATCTCAAAATTTTAATTTAAATCTAACCAGAAACAAGGTTCAAAGGCAAAACCGCCTAAGGGGTCACTCATGAGGGTTAGGGGACAGATGCTTGACTCAATTTGGTCTCTTCGAGCAATGTGGAGTTTATTTTCCAATTGAATTTCATTTTTCTCAATAAAAGTAATTCACATTTTTTTGCTTCTATTCTCCACTATGACAATTGAAAAGAAGGGGGGGGNATATTTTCTTCCTTTATATTCCCTGTTTATATTCTTTAGTCATCATCAAGAAATTTAATGTTGTTGTTTACTCATATAAACTGTTATTTTTATACTAATACTGTATTGTAATTAATTTTGATCAAAGGTAATTAACAATATTCCTCAAATATATTTAAGCAAAATCAATAAACTTTTATGCAAATGGACATTGATAATTGTAATAATTATTTCTCTATTAAAAAATATATAGAATATTGTAATAAACAATATATGTAAATTTATCACAACAATAACTGTGAAATGTGAAAGAGGAGATTAATTATGTGTCTTCATAATATAATGCAATAAGCAGATAAAGAAGCTTGTGTTTTAGTTAAAATACATATTTTTAAATTAAAGGCCCACTACTTTTTCCCCCTTTAAGACATAATAGCATTTAAATTTATTTTTCATGATTGCTATCATTAAAAATATCTATATTGATCAGCTATAGAATCTACAAATAATTTTCTAATACCTCCTTGATCTAAAATAGCTATCACCTAATTAATTATGCTATTACTGTAATTTTACATTTGAAAATTAAATATATTATTATTCATCTATTAATTTATAGATATATTTTTTCTTACACAGCAAAATTTAATCTAAATTATCATAAGATAACGTGGAATTTTTAAACTAAAATAAAAATTTCACTGAATAATACAATAAGTATAAAAATGTATCAAAAAGAAAATATAATGATACGCCTGAATATCATTGATTATTATGAGGTTGAAAAAAAAGAAAAAGAAAAACTTATTAATAGAAGGCCACAAGTGATGAAAATCCAAGAACAATTAAAATCCATCCACTGGTTTGTAAGTTCATACATCCTGAAAAAGAAAATAAATTTTTGTATTATAATCTAGTTATGACCGTTACAGCATGAGCTTGATGTATCCAGCTCTAAAACTGTTAAACCCTTTTCTTTATTAAATGACTTACTTTCTCAATGATCTACCCTTTCTGCCCTCAAAATTTTTTTGAGTGGGTCAAGGGGTTGACTCAACCATTACTCATACAACACTGTAGAGTTTATTTTACAATTTATTTTCATGATTTTTCAATCAAAGTAATTTACTTATATAATACTATACATGGTTATTATAGATAGAATTAAGTATTTTTTTTAAGGGGAAATAAAATTGATTTTATTCTCTACTTTAAGATGTGAAAGGAGTTGAGGGGAGAGAGAGTGATGCCTATTATCATTATCAAGAAATTTAGTATTGTTTATTCGTGTAGACTACTATTTTTATACTAATACTGTACAGTAAATAATGTTAATAAAAAATAGTTTAAAATAATTCCTCTAATTAAAAAAAAAAAAAAAATTCGTAATTTAATATGTTGTAGTCAACCAAGTGAGGGTTCTCATACCTTATACTCTCCATCTTCATTGGTTTCTGTACACCATCTCCCGTCATACGGACCGTGACAGTGAACGTATGTATTCGGCCAGAAGATGGACAATGTCCGAAAGCGCTCACCAAAGGGAGATGGTGTACAGAAACCAATGAAGACGGAGAGTATAAGGTATGAGAGTTCTATATTCATTGGTGGTAGAAATAATAATAACCCTTTAGATTATCAAGTGAGGGTTGTTATAAGTGCGGTTACACTAAGGTTTTCAAGCTGTTATATTATTATAAAGTCATGATGCAGGAAAATAAACTATGTCAATTTCTCAGCATCTCAATTAATAAAATTAATTTTGAATTTGTATAATAATACCCTCTCTCTCTCCTTAAATTTTCTAATAATAAACCACATCATTAAAATTGTGAAAGTAGAAAGTAGGAGATATGATAAATTAAAAGGATATTGACTAAATAGCACAAGGGTTTAAAAACAGCAAATAGGTTTTCCTCTAATCCTTGAAAAAGAGTGCTTCTCACACATTTTTAAATACAAAAACAATGTTCAGAAATCATTAAATAATACCTTAAATTGTCAGTCTTACTAGAGTATAGATAACTCTCACAGAAAATTGGTTAGGTTTAATTAATTTAAAATACCCGGTAAATCTTATATCAAGTGTCTAAAATCTACCCTAAGTTGTTGACGTCTCTAAGATGTGATTAAATCCCGCGGATTTTTACAATTTGTATTGTAACGGATTTTTGTATTGCAAAAATAAGAGGGGGGGGGGGGGCATAATTCGCTGAAACATGAGGAAGTTACTTAGTTTAGGCTGCGTCTGCGTAACGAACTTATTTTTCTATTCATAAAAGACATTTAAAACTATTGAATGTTCATAAGTTTCACTTCAAACAAATTTTAACGGCGTGCAGCTTTTAATTTTATGAATGTTACTGAAATGAAATGACTGTTTGATCGAATGCCCGCAGTTGGACGCAGCTGAAGAAAAATAAAATGAAATAAAAGCTGAAAGATATATAAGGTTATGTATTCAAATTTGTTTCCCAGTGAAATTTTGGGTTCTTGTGGATGTTGTAATTGATGGACTAAGGAGAAAGGAAACATAAATAATTGTGGTGTAGTGTTGGCCGTCACGAAAGGTCTTTGGCTGATAGTCAGAGGTGATTAGAGCAGACCCTTCGTGATCCTTGCCGATCCATACACTGACCTACTCCCGGTCACTTCTTCGTCTTGGCCAGTAATCTCACCCTTCTTTGCATATTGGCCCGCTCTCTGAGGGACGTCTTCTGGCACAACCTTCCCTCACAACCAACCCTCCTAGTTCATCCAAATAAAGATGTGTCACTATCTCTTTTTCTCCACCGAAAGACCCCATTACTGGGGAAATGAAATTAAGTTATTCTAGATATTAAACAAATAGCAAATTAATAATAAAAAAAAAAAAAAGTTCCAAATTGCTCCACAATAACTTATTTTCGTTCTTCTTCAGTAAAAAGATTTGATAAGAAGTAGGTTTTTTTTTGTTGGGGTTCGGTCAAGGTAGATTCAAAAAATACAATTTAAAAATGTGCATTTTTTAATTATATAATTCTGCCAACGCTTCGGTTTACATGGTAAGCCATCTTTAGGTTTATTTTGAAGGCAATAGGGGACGTCGTGTCACCTGGATTCCATGTTCATGAAAAATCCAGGTGACAAGACGTCCCCTCTTGCCTTCTAAATAACCCTGAAGATGGCTTACCATGTAAACCGAAGCGTTGGCAGAATTATATAATTAGAAAAATGCACAGAGGCATCGGTATACTATCACTTGTCAGGGCAAGTCTCATGCTGAGAACACTACAGCTGGAGGTTACCAGTAACTTAGGATTAGCTTGAAAAAAGTCGCTTAAGTAAGAATTTATCTTTCTATCTCTCCATATCATTTCCCTTTCCCCCTCTCTTCACACCCTACTTCCCATTCCTTACCGCATCCAAAAAGGAAAACCCTACTAACCCTAATAGCTTTAATTTAGAGATAGTTGACCGTCGAACTTAATGAGGAAGAATTGGTCGGGGACTAGGTTTTGGGATTTGAATAAATAAAAACTAATTTGAAAGCAATGAAGTTTTTATTGTTGCCAATGTTCCAGCCTAAATGTCAGGCCTTCTTCAGGGAAATGTGGGTGAAAGTGGGAGTGAGTCTCCTGGGTAACTCAACTGCCATGATTTAGTTATCCCAGAACAGGAGTCTCTCTCCACGCACCATCCCCATTTTCCTGAAGAAGGCCTGAAATTTAAGCTGGAACATTGGCAATTAATAAAATCTTCTTTGCTTATAAATTAGTTTCTAATTATTATTTTTTTAAGTTTTGAAAATGTTAACCTCCCTTTCAACCACATAGAGTCATGGATGGAGGGGCTGTCTATATGTTGTCATCCTATCTGAAGAAAAAAAAAAAATTAATGTCCTAGAAAACGGTAGTTTTATTTATCAATTAAAGCTAGCCTCCGCCCTGGTGATCCCGAATGGATCCACTGGGTTATCCCTGCGCCCATTTTTATTTCTTCATATTCCAAGACCCAGTCCCCAACCGATTCTTCCTCATGAAGTTCGACGGTCAACTAAATTCTAAATTAAAACTATTAATATATAGTTAATATTAATAGTTTTAATATTAATACCAATGGATACCAATAGATACCTATGAATTACCAATGGATACTAATGTTTTATACCAATGGATACCTATGTATTACCAATGGATACCAATGGGTATCAATGGTATAACAATGGTTTACCAATGGTTTATACCAATGGATGGATAGATACCCTTCTCACAAACTAGACAGTTTTACTGTAAATCGGACAGAAAAGGCAAAAATATACTGACCGTTGCATTTGTTGTTCTCTTCCTTATAGCCCTCGGCGCAGAGGCACACCTTAGTCTTGGAATCAGCTGCCGATGTTGAGTTTTCGACTTTGCACACGGCCCCCGAGATGCACTCTGAAGGATACTGGCACGGGTTCCGGAGAGCTATCGCTGAAAAAAAAAAAAAAAAAAAAAAATCAGTTTCATTTAGTACCTACTGAATTGAAAGATTTTTAGGGAAGGTGAAAAGTTCGGAGAGCTCTCAATTTTGGCTTATTTAGACAATTATTAGTATTAAAAAATTGATAATTAGAAACTTTATAAAAATAAATGTTTTTTACAATTAGTTAAATGGAAATAATGTATAAAATGATATTATTACACTATTTTAAAAGTAATTTGAATTGTGGATAATTGTTTTAATTAAAACCTTTTAGGTCTGCTAGTTTTTCGGCGATGGTAATGACTTAATGAAGAAAAATATGGGGATTTATTTTATGAGAAAGAAGCAACGAATACCATTTTTTTTTTCAAAGACATAACATTTTTAAAATAAAAAAATTGAATAACAATAAAATACTTTATTATTTTTCAATTGTTCAGTCATAAACATTCTATTTAGGAGACAACACGTCCCTCATGCCTTCATGATAGCCCTGAAGATGGCTTAGAATGTAAGCCGAAACGTCAAGTTAATAAAAAATACAGTTTTTTTTTTTAGTATGTTTAATATCAACCTTGACCGAATCCTAACAAATTTTCTACTAATTAAATAACTTATGTTGGGACTGACTGTGTAGACCTCAATTTACTAGTCTCCCAATCACCCACTTTGCTTTTTCACATGAAACTATTAATAGAAAACTTGCCCAACTTAATTTATAGTAATCTCTACAGTGATACCATATACCCTAATATAATATAAAAATACCCTTTTCAGTCAAATATCTTATCTCTCTCTCCTATAAATTAGAAATAACTATATTGCTAAATATAAAGACATTAGCACATTTTCTAGGTATGTATGAAGGACTATTTCAACTTAATCGGCCTCAGCTACTTCTACTTGATAATTTTATTTAATATATTGTTACATGAATTGAATATGTTTAGAAGATAAATTGGCATACCCAGCGATCTACTCCTCGGCTCCCAAAATGTTTTTATTTTAGAGGGAGCACGAAAGGTATATCTACCGGGTTTCTAAAACTCACTTTAATTACAAGAACAGATTGTAAATATCTGTAAAATATAAATATATTTTAAGCATAATTTGATAAAATTATAGACTCTACGATCACCAGTGCATGAGTCATGATACTTGCTAAGTGGGAGAGGCTAATGTTGAAAGGGTCCGTTACAAGTTATTGAAGTTCACAAGAATCAGATATTTCTCTATTATACTGAAAATTGAAATATTATAATAATGTTTCATTTAACTCTTGCATGTTTATTACACTCATTTTGCAAGTCTTAGTTCATTTTATAAAGTACTCTCTGTTTACAATCTAGTCAATATCTATAAATTCACATACTGCTTATTTCACAACTAATAAATCCTGTTGTCTTATTTAGACAATTGCAAAAGTAGTGCTGTAAACAGACGAGCCAGACATTATTAACAAAGGAACAGTTGTTAAAATTAACACGAATAAGGTTAAAATGTTGGTTTTATAGCTAAAAATTTTTATTTTTAAAAATACAGGAACCGATTAGAAAGCAATATTTTCAAAACATTGTAAAGAATTACAAACAGCTATAAATTATTTTTTCTTTAAAGCCATCTGAGGGGATAATTAAATTTGTTTTTATCATAAATTCATCATTTATCTGATGAATAAAATCAGAAACTGTAAGCATATTGCTTGTTTTTATATTATTAAATACTTATTCTGCTGTGTAATTAATTTAGGATCACTAAATGTTAAAATAACTATAGAAATAATGTATAACTTAATCACAATTTAAATATCTTCATCAGAGTCCTATATTTTAAATGGCATTAAGTTATAGATTGATCATAATGGTCTTTGGAAGTCAATCTCTTGGGAACAAATGAATAAACATCCGGTTTACCTCTGAAGCTTTTTCCACTTTTAAAGATTGCATGAAAGGCTTTTAATTCTTTAAACAGCTTTTTTTTTAGATAGCTTTAATTAGTTGTATATAATGTATTCTGTAGTGTATATATGCATGTATATATATATAGAGTCTCCT
>KZ807034.1:342239-352940 GCA_000696205.2 Oncopeltus fasciatus
TATATATATATTACATATAAAGTATATAAGCATATAAGTGTATAAAGTAGGGCTGTATTATCAATTTCCAATTAGACGCAGAAAAATGTTGTCGACTAGCCGAAACTAGCGAGTACTAGTTATAATAAGTTTACTTGTATATTATTTCATATTAATAGTTCATAAACTCTTTTTTGATACAAAACAATTTCAGTTTTTGGTAATAACATCGTTAATGTGGCCCGAATCATTTTAAACATTTCTAATTTTTTTTTATTTTTTAGAAATACACGATTTCTGTTTTCTAGAATTAAACATCTACATACGAAGTTTCTAGGGAAGTTATGTTTATTGATACCACATTGATAAGCCACAAAAAATGACAGAGATTGGATATGCCAAAACTTCATTCATGCAGAATAGCCATTACAAGAGGTTAAATGGTTCTAGTCATTGTCTGTATGTACCTATCTCCTTGGCGGGCATGAACAGAGTTCTCTTGAGGGTGGTAGATGTCTGTCCGGGAAAGAATGAAGTTGGTGCCGGCTTGAAGAGAGTAACGCAACATCCCTCTACAACAGGCCACACCTACGAATATTTCTAATGCTCTTTATTGGTTTTGCATAATACTTGAATACTATCTTCTCAGTGTGCACTCTTTTAGGAGTTGTAAAATATACTCTTTTAGTACGGCTGAACAATATGAACGGAAATGTTTTGTTTTTTTACCTTTATCGCTTCGTTCATATGGTCATAGGTTACATTTAAATTTGCGACCTATTCATGCTTAAATTTAATATTACCTATAAACTTCATATTTTTTTTTTCTTGATTATAGAGAGTAACATGAAAGAGTTTGGTTTATTCTAAAAATTTTGGATCTTAATAATACTATTTTTGGAGTTTTTTCGCTGCATATAACATATATCTCAGTAAAATACCTTTAATTTTCACTTATGAAGAGATGAATATTTATTCCAGATGTGATCCTGGGTTTAGCAAGTGTAATTATTGTAATTATACTGTTAAAGAAATAGTAAGAATTACAAATAAATATACTTTAATTTGACATAATTAATAATAACATAAATATAAGTAGTTTTTATTACTTTAATGAGTTTAACTTCCAAATCTTTCATTAAATTGTTTTTTTGTACTATTTAACTTTTAATTCATTACAATTTTGAGACATGTAATAATAAATGTCCCTCTCATATATAAATATTATGCTAATTAACTGTACTAAGATGTTAAAATTAATTTTTTATACTTTTTACCAGAGATTCTGTTCCTAAAACTAATGATTAATCAGTAGTTATTATTTTAATAATAAAATATTTTCCATGCCTTAGGCGATTCCCTTCAGCTCTTATCTACATAATTGTTCTTTAAACGCCCTTCAATAATTATAATACTTTGAGTAAACCTTATATTGTAAAACAATTTTTTAAAACATTGTTTAATCAATTAAAATCACTAATTAGCTCCTCATCAATATCTGATGATATTGGAGAGTGAGTCCTCCACTCACTTTGTCTATGGACGCTGTTTTTTGAGTACATTCATCCTAAAAAGTCAACGTTGAATACTGATTGAATTGAAATGTTAATTAGATAGATAATTCTTTTCAAATAATTTAGGTCTACTAAATAAATAACTAATATAAGGATAAAATTGGAGCCCACTTATTTCCCATGAAGAATGACTGATCAAGATTTGAAGTTGATTTTGTGTAGGAGATCTTTATTCAGAGTACTAGAAAAAATATCATGTGTGACTGAACTTCTGATATTAAATATAATTCAAAAATTTGTATTTTAATAATATAATAGAGAGTCAGAAAACCGATTGAATGTGTTAAGGACACTTGGTTTAAAAGAGATGTAAACAAGAAAACAAGTCTCACATTACTGTCTATTTACCCGCCCTGAGCAGTTTGAAGCTTCCTCCATATGCCTCAATGTGTTTGAAAGAGTTACAAAAATATTGATTTTCTTTAAAAACTGCATTGCGCTCCTACGCCACATGAACGAGCTAATTCAGTATATAATAATATTTTGAAAACTAATATTATTATTGTGATTGTAGAGTAAATAGTTTGTTTTAAAATAGTTTCCCATCATCTGTTCTTTTTATACCCATTAGGAATGTAAGGAGGAATAGATTAGAAGAACCTTTTTTTTTTCTTTTTTTTGTTTTCTTGTTCTGCCGTAAAACCAACATTCTAAATAAATAGAAAATATACATTGTAAAGTATAAAAAGTTTAAAGAATAAGCATTTATATACAAGAATATGCATTATAATATTTACATAAGGAAGCAAGTGCTTAAAGTACAATTTATTGTTTTAGAAAAGAGGAAGCAAAGAATAAAGAGTGCACAGTTCCAATGTACGGCATGCAACAGAAAAACGAAGCAGAAAGGAAGATATATTTGAAGGTCTTAATAGATTAAAAAATTTTTTTTTATATTATTATTAGCAAGATAGAGAAAGTATTGAAGACCAAATTATTAATGAAGAAATGAAGAAGCTGAAGATTTAAATTTATTTTCAACTATTTTAAAGGAAATTTGTATTTAGTATTTTTTTTTCAATTAATTAAATAAACCAACCTTTTTCTTTAGTTTGACCATTTCCCTTTGGAACGTAGCCTCGCTTCTCTGGTGATACAAAAAATAGTCTTAGTTATCTTCAATTCTCTCAATAAAAAAATGTACAAACTCATTTCATAATAACTCACACAAAAACAAAAGGAAAACAAAAACAAAGAACCAATACATAAAAATATACACTTCATTGCGTATGTACAGCCAAGACCTATGTAAGTAGCCAATATTTTTTTATCACCTACGATACAATGATAGCTTCTATACATTAGAAAGTAAATTTGAAGCTATTAAAGTACTTTTCCATTCTTAGTGTCATCAAATTTTAAAGGATATTATTTCAAAAATTTCTTTATTGTGTTTTATTAAGGAAACATATATCAATTAAAACATTTCAATAAATAAGAAAGATAAGAAAAATACTATTATGCTTTTAAATAAATTATTATCGCTATAACAAGCTCTCAAAGAACGTATGAAAGTACTGTGTTGTAGAAATTTGTTTAAGTAATTAAAATTTGTTATTTAAAGATGATGAAAATTTTTAATTAATTAATATTAGTTATTTTTCAAGAGCAATAACTTAGTCATAATAGTAAATATCTATTTACATTGAAAAATGTACAAATTTAAAACAACTAATGACAATGTTTGCACTAAATATCAGGATATTTGAGATAACAATTTGATGTTAGAAATTTGTAAAACTGGACTCATTTTATTTAAAATATGACAAATTATAGGAAACTTCACACCAATCATAAATTAATTTTTATTGGTACCAATATATAAAATATAAATTTTATGCCGTGCAAATCATTATATATAAATAGTTCAGCATTGTGAGTGTATATACAGCACATGCGTTGATACATTTTAATACCATTTACTTGTGCATATAACACCTCTTGTTTATAATATAATATTATNTATATATATAATATGATAAACACCCTTAAAAATTAATGGATAAAAGATAATATAATTATAACTACGTAAATAAAAAATAATAATTAATTAATTTATAAACTCCTCCGGTCTTCATAGACTGGACTTCTGATTTAATGAGAATTATTCCGGCCAAATATACTAACTCTGCCAAGAGTCCAGTTTTTAAAATATTCGCCTAGCTTGCTTGCAGCCACACTTATAGTGTATTGTTTTTTCGAGCGCACTTCTTAGTTTTATATAATCTCATATTTAATTTCTAAAGTAAATCACCCAAATGAAAGCAGAAAACTCTTAAAAAGGGAGGTTTTAAGTGAAACGAGCTAATAATTTGAAAATTACGAAAAAGGCAATGTTATAGTAGTATTCGATCGAATGATAAAAGCTCGACCAATCAAAATAGGATAAATACAACAAGCTTATGAAGACCCGCCATTTTTACAATAAACGAATACAGTTGAAATTTTTTCGTTTAGATAGAAATGGTTACTGAAATTAATTTTTAAATATCTATAATGCTTTAAATCTTGGCAGAAGAGGCAACTGTTTTTGACGATAATATTCTCAGTAATTTGGAAGTAAGGTGTAGGAAATAATTTAGGGACCCGCGATTATAACAGCGAAAGCAGAAGTCTTAAATTATAATAGCATATACTGATTTAAAATTTATAACAGAAGAATAAATTTAGGGTCGATAGAGAAAATAGTATTACTATTTTTGATTATTAAATTATTAACACGATTCGGATGTTCTGAAATTTATTGGTAGCAAATTATGCAATATAGATTCACGAAAATTATTGGTTTGAATATAAATACAAGTAAATTAGTTTTCTGCACTTTTGGCATTTAGATATGTATATTATATGTTAAATATTCAACATATATCTACAAATTAAATAATAATAAAAAAGTTTTTACTATGTCCTTTTCTACTTTATTAAATATATCATAATACAGAGTATTTGGTTGTTGATTATGACTTGAGTTAAATAATTGTTCTGTTTGGTGTAAAGACAATTTATTTTTTACTTTATGGAGAGGGTGTTGGATCTCACCTATATTGTGCTCGCAGACTCCATTGATGGGCAGGACTCCGTTGTCACAGATGCACCTTTTCTTGCCGTCCTTGTCTTTCTTGCAGCTGGTGTGCTCCACAGTGCATTCCTTGTCAGCCCCGCACTCCTTCGCCTTACCTAGGGCATGATGGCTCTCAACAGCCGCCGACCTGCACTTTATCCTAGTCCTCCCTTGAGGGAGACCGAGGCGGCATTCTACTTCTTTGCCTTGGACTAACCAATTGTAATTCTACTCCGGGGAAGGGAGGGGGGATCTAAGAATGTTCTTAATCGAAGTTAAAACGATTCACGATTTAGTTTAACTCAACCTTATTATTTATGAATTCTAAAGTCAAACCACTGTAGATTGAATTATCTTATTGAGCCACATTGCATTCTATTTGGCATAGGTGGGATTTACCTAATGGAGCCCCAACACATTCTATGATAAATCAACAGAAGCAAAAATTAACACATGAAATTTGGATACATTCTTGATTAAAACAACTTTAGACAGAATTACTTCATGAAAGCTCATTTAGATTGACATAAATGAAGTTATAATTATCTCATGGAGGGTCTCATTCTTGGTTAAAACATCTAAAGGCAGTCTCATTTCACGGAAACTCACACTCTAGATTAAAAGAAGAAAAAAAAATTTTAATGAGACTCATAATTCTAAATAAAACTGATGACAATTATATCATGGAGGCTTAAAACAAGTGTTTAAGTTCAAGTCATACTCACATTATCAAGATCTCTTGCTCAAGAGGCAAGGAACAGAATTTGTCATTTTGGGACCTCAATTCTTAGCTCTGAGAATTGAGTTTCATTAAATAATGTTTCAAAGTAAAGAATAAGTCAATTTTGGGATGATAACAAATGATCGCTACTGTTCAAAACTAATTGAATGAATCTGACAATTTCCACGAAAAAGAAACATTTTTAAGCATAATACATTCAATAATTTTAAAACTAATGGCAAATAAGGAAAAAGAGGAATCTTATGGAATATATCAGAAAGATAATATATTCGAAATTAGGATGGCTTAGAAATTTTATTACCCTAGTTAAATAGATCAATGACCTACTTTCTAAATGTAAATTGTGCTGAGTTGATCAATTCAACCAACTGGTTTAGGTAAACCTAGAAAATAATTCATGTGAGCAAATAATTACTTTTCTTCTGAGTATTTAAATAAGAAACTTACTAGATTTAGATTCTACTTCAATAAGTTATTATGTCAATGTTATGAGCTTACTTACATTACTTTAGACTGAATTGATGGATGTTTTTCTTTTAAGAAAACTGATACTTTCTCTTTATTTGCTTTTAAGACGAATCTTTTATATGAATCTCCAGCAAAGAAGGATTTTTTTTCCAAAAAACAAAACAGGTCGTAACTCTTAATATAGCGTAATTATCGAGAACATGAAGAATTCCTTACCATACATTGTTATCTTGGAGTAAAATAACCGACACTACCAATTTCTTTCTTTATAGTTCACATATATTTGTATTTCATTGGTATAGAATTATATTTTGAAATACAAAATGGTACTACCATATTGGACTTCAAAATCCTAAAAAATTTTTTTCAATAGAGTACGGAAATTCTTTAATTTTATTTTCTGAAAAATATTGAATTTTTAAAAATGTCATTAAAAAAAAAAGAAAAATATATTATTATTCATACATTCAGCACCTTAAATAAATGGTGTAAAATGGCATTCCATTCAAACATTAATTAAAAGAAAACATAAAACATTTAAAAAGCGCTTATGTACAAATGTAATGCAAACTTAAAGCTATATACAACAATCTAAACATTTAATTTTTGCGGAAGAAAGCTGTAAAATTTACAGCAATAATGATTGAAAAAAAACATTGCAGCAAGCAAAAGGTTATGATTTACTTGGTACCTTCTTTGAACCAATATCTTTAAAATGGTTTATAATGAATATAGGGGAACCACTTTTCTTAAATCTTACTTTTTTTCAAATATACAAAGTTTATTTACTATAATGCAATGATGTTTCAATTTAAACCAAGCTTTAAAAGTAAATTTATGATCTTTAGATGTTTGTAATAATATTTAAACACATTATTTACTGTGATAGGAGCATTATATTTTCCAATTATTAGATTATTTACATAATTTTAGTTTTGATTCTGGTTAATGAGTTTTAAATAAATTCAAAATTAAATTTGATACATNCAAAAAACACAAATTTAAAAAATGTATTTTTTAATAAAGGATTATCTGCCAACGTTTCGGCTTACATTGTAAGCCATCTTCATGATAGCCCGGAAGATGGCTTACAGTGTAAGCCGAAACGTTGGCAGATAATCCTTTATTAAAAAATACATTTTTTAAATTTGTATTTTTTGATCTACCTTGTCCGAACCCCAACTAAAATCATCTTACAAAAATATATCTTATGCATGGAATCTAAATAGTTATGGACTGCATCAATAAAAATAATTCATAAATACTTGTTTTAATGAGTATGAAGAAACTACAAGTTACGTCTGCATTAGATTTGATGATTTTAGATTTTTTAAAGTTGTCACTTTTATTGTTTAATAATTTTTAAGTTATAAATGAAGTTGATTGAATAATATTCAAATTAACAAAAGGAGAGTTTGTTGACCGTAGATATTATTCTAAGATGATTTTAGTTGGGGTTCGGACAAGGTAGATCCAAAAAAACACAAATTTAAAAAGTGTATTTTTTAATAAAGGATTATCTGCCAACGTTTCGGCTTACATTGTAAGCCATCTTCAGGGCTATCTTGAAGATGAGAGAGGACGTCCTGTCCCTAAGTTCACATTTCCATGACATTTGGATCTACCTTGACCGAACCCCAACTAAAATCATCTTAGAACATTCAAATTAGTTTAGTTGCCAAGTTAGTCTGAATCTGAAACATTCAACAGGCTCTTCAAGGTAATTTTAATGTGTTTATATTATTTTTTTTTGGTGAGTACTTGAGCATTTCGTGATGCAGATCCAGATTATTTGGTCAAGGTCAGGAAATCTAGACCAAAATGTGTCGATTGAAGCTGCTGACACTAGTCGCGGATTGTATAGAAGATGAGATCTTTCTTGAGATAAGGATCTTTCTTTTTAAAAAATTGTTAAATATATAGAAATGAAAGACTACTTACAGCGACGAGGAGTGACGGAAATTTTGATTTTATGGAATTAAATAATGAATTTACGATCTTACAATGTTCAGTCAGTTTATTCTCAAAATAAATTTTAGGATTATCTTCCTCTGCCTGGCCATAAGCCATGTGGAGTTGAATTTAATGTCAGGATTTGACGTAACGTTCAACTTCTTAGTATGAGTAATATCCCAATGAGATTAACTTCCTTTGTTTTTCGGCTGTAACTTTTGACCTTATTTTGAATAATCCAGAAATAGTAAGGAAACCTTTATTGCCAGTTCCGAGAAAGAAATCTCTTCTTATTTTTAATTTGAATCGTACAGGGAGCCAGAAAAAAAAATACAAGTCCGTGTACAAGACGATATATTCGTCATACTTGGCGGTCACTTATAGTGCGGTGCAGGGAACCAAAAATTATTCTCATCCCTCTTGGTGGTGTAGTTGGTAGTGCACCTGACCAAAAAGTGGGAGACTCGGATTCGATTCCCGGCTGAGGTAGTAAGATTTTTTTTCAGCCCCCTGTACGATTTAAATAAATAATGAAATGTGGGATTACTATACCAGAATTATTATCACCATGATGTAGATTTTTCTTTTTGCCCCTGTACAACAGTTATTTAGCATAATGAAAAGAGGGGAGATCTTCCTGTAGCTCTCCTATACTAAACCTCCTATTGTACACTGGGCAGGATATCATTTCCCGATAAATTCTGCCCATGGAGGGACTCAAACCAGCAATGCCAGGCTTAGATACTAGTAGTCGCCTAGTCTGCCACCATGGAAAGTTCTTTATTGAGAATAATTTTTCTATTACTGAATATTATGTATCTCCCGTCATTTTTTATCAAAATGTTCAGAGTTAGAACTGCACACACACACACACACATTTATGTTTTTAAGAGAAATAAAGGCACCCCCCCCCCCCCCCCCAAAAAAGAAGTGTATACCGCTAAAGATAAGATGTACAATTTTCAGTCAAAGTGAATGAATTGTCACTTCTGTGATCCATCTGAGGACATGAGAAATAAGAACGTACCAGGTAATGAACCTGAATTTCCGAAATAATTAGGATTTTACTGTGGTACTATGCGATTTTCATCTCCTTAATTTTTTTTTGTCTTTTGTTTGTTAAACTTTAACTATCTTTTTATTATGATATCTTCATTAACTCTTCTAGGAAAAAAAAAACCCAAAAAAACACCTGTTGAAGCTTTAATAAATTACACGTTTATAGAGTTCTTCCTTCAATCTTAAAAATGTAATTGACAATGAGAAGCTTGCAATAATTCAAGTGGTAAAAAGTAATATAACCTTTCTTTTGTTTGCGCTGGTAGCGAAGTTGTTGACAATTAGGGTTATCAATCAATATACAATACTTCACAATTAATATATTTTCTCTAATTGCTGAGCGCTTTTAGAATCATTGATTCCATCTTCGTAGCTCAGTCACCTAGTGCACCTTGGGCTAATAAGGCAGAAACACTCATTCAAAGGTGACCAAAGCCGGTGAGCTCCGAAGATGGAATCATTGATTCTGAAAGCGCTCAGCAATCAGAGAAAAATATATATATATATATAAAGTGCGAAGTATTGGATACTGCTTGATAACCCTAACCATATAACCTTTTCTGCTGTTAATTACATTCGTTTGATTATGGCTACACAAACCAGTATTCCCAGACCAAAGGTACCAAGAAAATCCATGAGAAATGACCAGTTTTTTATTTTGGAGTACCTGGCTGTTTCTCAGGAGCCTTTCCGAAAGTGGTCAGCCTCTTGTGCCGTTCGAGTGACTGTGCTGAGGAGAGGAGGAGGCAGATGGTGGCCAGGAGGAGGCCGAGCTGACCGCTGCTCATGGCGTGGACTCTGATCTCGGACTGCTCAGCTAGGGGTGAGGTCTTCTACTTCTCACCCCCTGCCCCCTCCCACTCTAAGCCACTCCTCTTACTGACCCCTCCCTCTCCAAATCTCACCAATGAATATGCCTCCTGAAAATCTACCTAATAGGCGAAATTTAAACACCAAAATATAAACAAAAGGAGAGTTTGTTGACCGTAGATATTATTCTAAGATGATTTTAGTTGGGGTTCGGTCAAGGTAGATCAAAAAACACAAATTTAAAAAATGTATTTTTTAATAAAGGATTATCTGCCAACGTTTCGGCTTANTGGAATATATATTTTTATAAAGAATTAGTTTCTAATTGTATAATGTACATAAACTTTAGACCAAATGTCTGCGTTTTGTCTTCACCTATTGATTATAGTATATCCTCCCATCTCCGAGATAACTAATAAATATCTCAATTCTCCACTTTTTCGCTTGTTGCTGAAGAAGCATTGACAGCCTCGAAGAAAATTTTATTTAAGAATATTTTAAATATTTAAAAAATGAGAATGCCGAATATTAAAAATAAACGAAATACTTTGGTAGCATCTAGTTGAACTTCGAGCTTTATGAGGAGGGATTAGTCGGGGATTCGGTTTTGGGAACTGAAGAAATCAAACTGATATATTGAAACAAAAAAGTATTTTAGCCAATGTTTCGTCCTAAATTTCTGGCCTTCATCAGGGCAAATGGGGTAATGGGGACGGTGAGACTCCTGCTCCAGGGTAAATGAATCACGACCATTCTTCAGCTCCCAAGGCCAAATCCCTGACAAACCTCTCCTCATAAAAGAAATACTAAGGATAAAGGTCCATATCCTATGTTTAATTTATCTAGTCAGTCGTCAGTTAAGTGTGATTTTAAACATCGTTCATGCCGTTTCTTTGGTAATCCCAAAAATCGAGTCTTTATCTAACTCAAGCACCGCATAAGTTGAGAAATCTCCCGTCATTTTTTATCAAAATGTTCAGAGTTAGAACTGCACACACACACACACACACATTTATGTTTTTAAGAGAAATAAAGGCACCCCTCCCCCCCCCCCC
>KZ807034.1:359623-379797 GCA_000696205.2 Oncopeltus fasciatus
GTTTCTTGTCAATTAGTTGTTGGTTTGCATGTTTTTTTCAAATTGGTTCTTTTTTCAATATTGTTTTCATAAACTTTTAATTGTCTTACACAGTTTTCTACTTTCATACTCTTGATATCACATTATACTATAATTCTCTATTATACTAATTTCAAATATTACTGTATTCTCATGACATTGTATTTCTACAGCCCTGAAGATGGCTTACAATGTAAGCCGAAACGTTGGCAGATAATCCTTCATTAAAAAAATACATTTTTTATTTGTGTTTTTTTGGATCTACCTCGACCGAACCCCAACTAAAATCATCTTAGAATAATATCTACGGTCAACAAACTCTCTCTTTGACAGCTGATGTTTGTATAACTTCGATAGTTTAAACTACCAGAGGAAATAATGAACTGTAAAATAAAAGAATAACAGTTCGCTTTATCATGTGGGGGCAATAGCACAGGTCTGTGTACACGACAGAATTAGTAGCAAAAGAGAGTTAAAAAAAGGCACGAAAATGAATTAAGAGAGTGAATTGCGATCTTTCGGAAGCGCTAATAATCAAACATATTGCGCTAATAATAATACTTATTTTGCTAATAATCAAAGTACAAGCTGATAAGCATAGATAGCGCTAAGAGGCATAACGAATAATTTCTTTAAAGTTTCTTTTGAAGTGGAATAGCAGTAACTCTGCGACGACGGTTAGCGTCGAGGTCTTAAACTGGTTTCCATTCCAAAATCTTTAGAAGGTATCTATCTAAATTTTGAGTATTAAGTATATCCCACAATTAATGAATAAATTTTACTGATTTGCAGAAAATATATTAGAATATTCATTTTAATGTAGTAGTGCTCCTAGGTTACTCATTAATATTGGAGCTTTGAAATTTTCAGAATATCGGTTTATAGGTAAAACCCCTCTCTTAATGATTCCATTTTCTGATTTAAAAAAAAAAAAAAACTTTAATTATTAATTATTCGGCTTAAATATAAATGTGTGGGGCGCCGGGATAGCTCAGGGGATCCGTACGGGTCTCGCAATCCTGACGCCGCGGGTTCAAATCCCGCCCAGGTCAATCTTTTATTTATAATATAGAAGCTTGTCCTGAGCCATGGGTGTTTAAAAAAAGGGTGGCAACCTGTAGATAGCCCCTCCCTCCAATGACCCTAAGTGGTTGCAAGGGAGGCTAACCCAGCAAAAAAAAAAAAAAAAAAAAAAATATATAAATGTGTCAAAATGTTTCTAATCAAATTTCGGGCTTCAATTAAACCGCCCTCTAAATCTAATTATTTTTTGACACGCATCAATTACTAAATACAATTACTTATACAATACATTTGATAGTCAATTTAAAAATGTATTCTTTGAGTGAATACGGATGGAAGTTGCAGATCTGCAAGAAGGTAAACAAAAGCAAAACTTGCAACACAAGGTGGGACTGTTGCATGTGAGTGGAGCCGAAGATGACACGCGACGGCCTTCGTCAAACATCTATATACAGATTGTTGCTGGCTGTTTCGCGTGTTGAAGTTGAATAAAGTAAGACAATTTAGAGCCTTCTGAGCCCACTTGAATTTCGTTTATAAACAAATGTCTCAAATCATAATAATAATTACTGCAGTAATATAAACTGATAAGATGAATAATAGACCTGGGTATTTATAAAACAACCTTTAATTTTGATTCATGTATCGAAGGAAGAAATATTTTAAAAAATTCAAAGTTTCAAAGTACTTTATTTGTTTTAATACTATTTATTACTCACTAATATTTCATAATCCCCATAGAGCAATATCTAAGCTTGTTAAATCCTATTTGAATTCTCCATAAAAGCCTCAGTTTAGAAGGAGCATGACAGTGTCCCACGAAATTCTCGTAATTTTAAGGCATTGCAGGAAAAAAAAAAATTCCACAGACGCTGAAGCTACTCGTGAAATTACTAAATATAAAGGGGAGGGTATCCTAAAACAGTGCACTGCGCGGCGTAGGTTTGAAAAATTTAATAGTGATGATACGACGTTGAAAAGGAAGAAGGGCTTGAAGTGACACTAAATGGATATTGATGAAGCTGTGCAGGAATTTTAGTTGAATAAAATCCGTCCACAAGTTCTCGCCAACTTGCCAAGGAGTCCTTCGAACCAAAGAAAATTTTAAAAATCTTCGAGGGTTTGTACCCTTGCCTCATCCACCATTTAGTCCTGACCTTGCCTCATTGGAATACTAAACACTTGTTGCGATTCATGTCCCAAGAGACTTCTTCGAGGGACAAAATGTAATAAATTTGGGGAAGTTGATATTACGATCCAAGGAATGGTATAAGTTTGGGGTCGAGCAATTGGCTATTAGATGGATAATGACAGTAGATAATAAAGGGCTGTTCTTTGAGTATTGATTATATTTTATATTAAAGATTTAAAAATACAAATATTTGACAAAAATGGTCATTTTTTTAATACATCATTTTACATAATTAGTCTTTCTGTAATCTATTTATTCCTTAGAAAAATTATTCTTAATCTCCAAATTCAGCGAAAATTAATTTTGAATGTTTTTGATTTGTGATTTAATTGTCTTTGAAATGTAGTATTTCGTCACGTGTACTAATTTTGAAAGTCCATTGTGTTTAAAACTATACGCATTCAAGTACAGGTATTGATTCTTCTAATAGATGGCTTGAAAATATCTCATCATTAAATTCGTTCAAACATCATCACTTAAAAATATTCTTTGTGATTCTTTATCCTTTAAGATTTAATATATATTTTCAAAAAAAAAAACCAATAGTCTAGTGCAGGTTATTAATAAACTTTTGATATCTTTTAAAATAATTATTTTAACTGATTCCCTCAAAGAAGTCGAGGAAATCATGTTGTATATTGAGGCAGCCTTTTATTTCTTACAAATCTTTGTTTAGTTTATATTACTCTAAACTGTCTCTAACTCTAAATATATAATATAAACTCTAAATAATAGAATAAATAATATAAAATATAAACTCTAAATCGCTCTAAATATTACACCAGCTACAACGAAAAATTTTTTCTAATAACAGCTTCTAGGCCTAGGTAAAATGTACAGTCACCAGTAAAGTTTTAAGTTTTCAGTAAACTCCCGCTACAAACTGTTCATTTCCTTGTGCAGTTATTAAAATATTTCCTTTATCAATAAAGACATTTTGTTGAGCTATACAAATTTTGCATCATACTGTTTTAAGAGGGTTGTTTATATTTCTCAAACTATGACAATAACTGTAAAAGTTTTTGGAGTTTGTTTAGGGTAATTTGATATATATCCTTAAGGTAAAAAAACATACCCTTTATTAAGATAAAGAGTAGAAAATTAGATGTTCTATTCTAGTTCATTATCTGGATGTTATCTGGAAATTATATTTAATTTAGTGTGAATTTTGTAAGACTCAAACTTTTTTTGATATTTTGATATCCTGCTGTGCCCTATAGAAGGAATTTCGATTATTCAGTTCTTTGAGGATAACCCGTTGGTTTTAGCGCTGAAGAAAGTCTTATTAGAGATTATGGTCATCCAGTTGCTCCTATCTGAGTGCAAATCACCAAAATATGATTTAATCATCGTAATCTTCCCAAGAAAGCATTCCTTACCTACATCTATAATTGCACATTCCGAACTACCTGCTTCCCACTTCTCGGGCAATATTCCGGCATAATACTATTTCCCAAACCTGGAAAACCACTACATCTTATTTTGACTGTTGGTGAATGTGGGTAAGATGATCTGCTCATAAGGTGACCAAGTGTGCAGAAAAGTAAATACTTTTTATTGTCTTTGGTCTTTATGGGATCATTCACGGTCTATGTCCAGAACAAAATGGGACTCGCAAGAAAGACTACTGGGATACACCACACAGCTCTACGGAACAATAGAATTTCAAATGAGAACAAAAAAGGAAAATTCATTGCCACAGTCGGGATTATTCTGACCTATGGATGCGAGACATGGCCGAAAGTTCGGACTGGTAAAATGGATTACTGTAAAAGACATCTTCAGATAACAAGCCTGGACACAGTCCGGATTGAAGAGGTTGGGCAGAGAGTGCTATGGGTAGCACAGTCACCAAAGGATCGGACGACGGTGGTATGGGCTATTGACTGTCCATAGTCTTGTACTGGCTGCCGTCCGAGAATCTAGTAAGAGGATGACCTCATGAATAGGAGTCGGAGCAGAGATGACCGGTCAAAGTCTACAGAAGGGACTTTGGGCTGAGTGGGTGGGAACTACTCAAGAAAATCTTTTTGTATATTTTCTGAAGAAGGTGGTTTTTTAATTATCTACCAACGTTTGGGCTTATACTGTAAGCCATCTTCAGGGTTATCATGAAGGCGAGAGGGGACGTCGTGTCACCAGGGTCCCATTTTCATGACTGATTCAGAGATAAATAAATGATTTCCACGGCTCCAATCTTTGTTATTAATGCCATGAAAATAATTTATAGAACATAATAAATTGGATATATGTTTTCTAAGATTTATGTTCTACAAGGAGAGACGCATATTAAGGAAGGTATTAAGAAATGTTACTCTGAACGTTGAGGGCTTCAGCCATCCTTCACTCCCGAACGGTCTGTGTAAGAAAGATTCGCGTGATTCAAAAAAGAAAACCGTGTTCATCTAGCTGATAATGGCTGGGAATAAACTGCCTTCGCGATTGATCTAGTGTGAAACGCCTCGATCTATCTGGATTGCTGATATTATTGCTGCCTTATCAGGAGTTCCAGTCACGCAAACAGTGACGTCACGAACTACATCACTACTACCTCAGTGGTTTACTTGGTGGACGTCAGAGGCCTGAAGCCCGCCCTAAAGATAGAATTTCCCTGATAGCTGTAATGGCGCTCGATTTACCCTTCCTACTGATAACAGAGGCCACTGACTTCCTTGGTTAATATCTAACCTTTGCTAATTTAACTTAAATTCTCCTCACCCCGTTTTCAATCTTCCATTTAATCTGGCAGAATTATTATATAATTTATGATATTAACATGTTGTGACCTAAACATTATAATTATTTGCTTTACAATTAAAAATCTTGTAATTACACTTTTTATAAAGAGTCTCTACCTCAATAATCAATGCTAAGTTATGAAAATTAAAAAAATATTCAACACGACACCCTTATTTTTCCTCATAAAATTTTTCTCTCTTGAAATACCTTTTAGACTGAAGTTATATAACGCCCGCCGAACATAAATTGCAAATTGAGAGAATCCCTATGCATTATAGATTATAAATTTTCATGTCAAATATCAATTATAGACACACCACCTCTCTTGTTTCCAACTCTTTCACCATCAATCCATTTACTTATGTTATAAAGAATTTAATTGATAATTTCGGCAACTTAACTTTTAATATGTTTCCAATACAGTTTTACATTTCAGGAAATCCGCAAGCCTAATTAACCAATTTTATTGGCCTATAGACTTTATATTTGACAAATCATTTTATCCAAAGTAAAAAAAAAAATTTAGTTGGTTAGATTTATTAGTAACTCCAAATAAGTCTCTATTAATAATATTATGATTGAATTAATTTAAAATAGATAATTTTATCTCTTAATAATGAGAAGTGTTTAAATCCCCGTGTTTTCATTGATAATTTAACAAAAATGATGTGTTTTCATTTGTAATATATAACATTAATTCTCAAGGTAATTACAAATAGTGCATAAAATTATTGTCACTACGAATATTCATAATTTTCTAATAAAGCCTTCAAACTAAAACATTAAGTTGAAGAAAAATTTTAGCAGCTGTATTATTTTTTTTTTTAAATGTAAACTACCACAAGTAAAGTTAATTTAACTAAGGAAAAAAACGCATCACGAAGCTAAATCGGCAAAGCAATAAAAACTGCGTTGTAACCCGACAGAATAGCAAAGAAAAAAAAAACAAGCAAGTGCACCGTATTCGGTATGGAATAATAGTACAGCAGGATACTGAAGGAGATTGTGTGCCTTTTTGTGATAGATTGAGCCTTGCGAACTGAGGAGATGAGACATGTTTGGCATGTCATGCAAGACAGAATAGTTTCAATCACAAGTATAGAGAGAAAATAAAACAGAGGAGCAACGTCAATGTGATCCACAGCCGTAGAAGAGAAACCGAAATAGAACAAACGGAAAATTTAAATCCTTTTTTTTCGCAAAGGAAAGGATGTGTAAACATCCTCCCCAGATCTACGTGACAAGCTCAAATAAAATAATCGTTATCATCAAAAGATAAAATTGTGATCTTATTCTATTATAATGAAGTTAAGCTTCGACAAATCGAATTTAATGTTTTCAAATTTCAGGGTAATGCAAAATACAGGACAAGAAATATGGAGCTATACAATAAAATCACCGAGGTTCGCCCAATTATATGTCGTTTACTCTGTAGAATGGGAAAATAAGAAAAATGAGAATATTAACCACTGTTCTGCATCTTCTGAACTATTAATTTTGTAAATTAAATAAAGGTTCCTTATGATAAGAGAAAATAGCGGAAGAAGAACTAGCGGTTAGAGATGGAAGTTCCTTTGGTTTGGTATTCTATAAGTACAAAGCACTTAACAGAGATAGGCGTTCTTTTTTACAAAGATTCAATGCACCTATATTCAAAAATATCAAACAAATAAGGGGAGCCATCGTCCAAAATAGATATTCAAGTTTTTTTGTTTTTTTTTTCAAAAATTCAGTCAACTAGAATCAACAGTTCATCATAATTACTTTTAGTCCCAATTTAAAGCCTTTGACATATAATAAATTTGTTGACTCAAACAATTTGTTGAAACAAATGACATAACTTGACTCCAGAAACCAGGTTTGAAATGTGAGAGTTACATGGGATGTGCTGTAAGGTTAAGCTCTTGTACTAGTACATTTCATTGCAAAGCATCTATCAGGCTGTTTATCTAAACAGCTATCAGGGATTACTTCAATCCAATTATGGCACCCCCAAAACGTTTCGGCAGTGGATAGTAAATTCCTTACAACAAATCGAAGCAAACTTTTTAATTAAATTGGCAATAAACAAGAGATACTTCGAGCAGCAGAGGTCTTCCAGACCAGTTCATAACGTAAACCAACCAAGGACGCTTGATTATACATTCATCAGGATTCACCTCGTAACATGCACTTCCATTTCTAATTGGTCAGAACAAAGCTAAACTTTAAATCAGGAGAGCAAACAGAATAAACCGGAACCCCAACGGATATTTTTTGAAGCTAAGAAGAATTCTTAAAAACTTCACTGTCTCCGGAGTTTTGACCAAGGTTATCGTTTGTGTCATTACAATCGAGTTTCAAAAGCGAGTCCTAACAAGTGCGCAAAATCATAGAACACTCACAGGAGACAAGTTAAATTAACTTTGAGAATAGACGGTATTATTTGTACAGGAATTTCTGACTAGGAAAGAAATCTAAAATTTTTTCATGAGCCTACCTAAAGTAGGCTCAACGATATATATATATATAGTGTTGCTGTGCTTCTTTAAATACTTAACCAATGTTAGAGAACGTCATAAATGCTGAATTGTGAATGCCTTCCTAATTCGTGGTCCCGAAGCTAAGTCCCGTTCCGTGCCTAGGTGGAATTACTTCAAATTGGCCTAGCTCCCCCTGTTTGACTCCTTCCATTACCCCCTGTCTGCGAAGGATAGGTATGGCTTTCTGACTACACTCTTTCGGTGGAAATTTTAGTCCTCATGAACGTCAGGCGAGCCCCGCATTAACCTTTTCCCTAGTCAGATTCGATCTCTGAAGACTGGTTTCTTTTTGAAATTCCAGAGACACTTTTTCTTTTAGACATATATTTTGCAGAGAAAGTATGTTTTACTTGGGAGATGGGGGGGGGGGGGGCTCTCCCCCAAGGCAATTTCAGAGGAATATTTCGTTCGATAATATCCAAGATAATAAATAGCTAGTTTTGCTATTAAAATGAGTGACCGTCTATTCCTAAAGTCCATCTACTTTTCAAATACAACGTCTCGCTTGCTATGTCATTAATCCAATCGTCAGTCTAAATTAATCGCATTAGAGGACTAATAATTTCAAAATACTTCTACTCCATCTTTTAAAGGAAATTTTACCTATTTAAAGGGACTCATGATTTTGGTTTTAAAATTTTTTCAGACCTAAAATTGAGGCCGCTTTCAATTAAAAAAATTCGGTCTATTGTGTTCTTTGGCTACATCTCTGTTATTTTGTGGTCTGTCCCTATGATTTTTTAGCTAGTAGCGTATTTTAGTTGTTTTCTCCTGCTAGATGTGTTTGAAATTAGTATTGGAAATAACGCTTTCCGTCTAAGAAGTGTCTGATTTGATTGGTTAGACATTGGAATTTGCGGGCTTGAATCTCTAGATTTGTAGCTGTGAATATATTGTGTCTAGGTGAAAAAGAATTATCCCGAGAGGAAAATTAATTAGTTAGCTGAGTAAGAGTTGCTTTATTTATTTTGTGGAGATTATCTTATATGGGTGTTTGTGCTTGTGTGTATGTTGTAAGCTAGTTGGAAACGCAGTAAATAATTAATCTTTCGTACGAATAAAAGACCATTCACTGAGGTCTTGTTTTAACGTACAGATTTCTAGTTGTAAAGTAAAATAGATACTAAAAAAGTTTATATAGTTTTAGTTGCACCCAATTTGCAACCCCAAATTGCCCGTTCCCAGAACGAATCGAAAAAGTTTCAGTTGCTATTAACTTAATTTTCGAAAATAGTTATGAATATTTACAAAGTTTCAGAGGTTCAACCGAATCCCGGAATCACATAAAAATACGTATTCTCTTCTTCAGTCTGGGGGCGACAGATTTGGTGGTGCCTGTCTTTGAATCTGCTATGGGTTGTTAAGCCTTCTCAAAGACCCTTGTGTCTGATTAGTGTGTTGACCATGTTAATTTAATGTAAAGTAATAGTATGGAATAATAAAACAAATAAATGCAGTATAAAAAATCATAAATTCTTCTTCTTCTTCTTCTTCTTCTTCTTCATAAATTCTTCATAAATAAATTCTTCTTCTTCTTCTTCATAAATTTTTCTTCTTCTTCTCTCTAAATTCTTCTTCTTCATAAATTCTTCTTCTTATTCTTCTTCATAAATCAAAAATTCTTCAAGTTAAAAATTCTATTAACAAAACTCCCAAATCTAATCATAAAATAAAATGTATATAGTGTTATTTTTCTATTCAATAATTAAATAAAATATGTAAAGTTAAACATAAAAATTCATTATTAATATATTTAATAGTCAATATTCAGTAATNATATTTAAATTGTTTATTACTTTTATTTATTAGTGACTTATATTAATTTATTTTATATTATTTTCTCAAATCTAAGTTAATAAAAAATCTTTAAGAAGGTGAGTACTTCCAGGTTCAATGCTGATGTTCGTGATGGCATGACTTCTGTAAGGCAGGTTAATATCGTGCAATCGACTGCGCCAGAAAAACAGCTCCTTAATTCATTTAAGTTTTAATTTATAATAATAAGTAATTATTTAATACATTCCGAAAATATCACACTTATAAAAACACGAACTTGTTAATTGAGTGATTGGAACAGCATTTACAATGTCAACCGAATTATTAAATATTAAGAATAATATTAGTTAACATTAGGACACATCGGTGTGCAAATTTCGGTCTAAAATTTAAACTCTCTCCTCCCTCCACTTCTGATTTTAACCGAACATTTCGAACAGTCGAATTAATTTTTTAAATGTCTTTCTTTACAATTTTATAGAACTTATAGCACTTTTCTTAAAAATATTATAGAGTATATAAGTTATTAAATTTCTTTTATTTATAGATGCATTTATACTTCTATTTTATTCTATACCTTTTTAAAACTTTAATAATAATAAAATATAAAATTTTCCTCTTTTTCTATAACTCTTTCTCTCCCGGAATCCGAAATCGATACAATATTTGAGTCCAGGTATCCACTCTGGATTAAAACTCTTTTAATTAAAGTATTAAGCAACACACTTGACAGATTCCCATATTTTTTTTTAGAGCTCTCTCACGAAATATCATAAAAGAGTTATGTTTGAATCTCAATAACTGCTCTTGACCTCAACTAATTCCAAATATCAAAGATATATTTTAAATAGGACGGCAAAAAATGTGACTCTTAGACACATTCGTTGAGGCTAGTCTTGCAGAAATTGGAAATCAAGCCTAGAGAAATAGACATGACCTGGACACTTAACTAATCGTTGTTGCGGTAAATTAAAAATCTATTACAGTCATCTTAGATTATTGTTGAAATTTTGAAAACAAAAAATCGTGACTAAAGGAGATCAATTGGTTTTACTTAGAAGTATTTACTAATTTAAATAAAACAAAAAAGACAATTTAAAATTGAATGAGTCTAGGAGAAAGTAACCGGCTTTTCAAAAAGGCAACGGATCCTTAGTGCCTCAGGATTGCAAATCTAGCATATTCTCTAATATAAAATTGATAGATAAATAAAATATTTGGGAAATGTGCTAGTTTACTTGAAGCCTAAGTGATGAACATTCTTGTAGATGGTAAAAGGGCGACCAATGAGAGTAAAGGAATTGCTCAAATGAGGTGATTCTTGAGAAGGCCCTGGACAGGCCGCGAAGGAAGCAAGGGAAGCTTGCCGTGAAAGATGGTGGATAGAAAGGCGTACTCAGACCCGGGGGAAGGTTATCGGCCTCTCAGATCTGCGAAAGCTCGCGTGACTAAGTTTCTCGACCGGCGTACAACGCTCACAAAGCTATATTACCCTCCTAAGCTTGTACAACTCCTAACAATTGCAGAATGCTTCTAGTCGAATATGAAAGAAACATTTATTTAAATAAAATTTGTGCTTTAGAAAACTAAAGAAAGAAAAAAAAAAGATTTTAAAAATATGGAGTAGCTTGTAGTTTCTTTTTTCCAGATTGCACCTTTAAACAGGGTAAAACCGTTTTGTTTTACTCTGAACCAATCAGGTACTGAGTCCGTTACTCAATATTTTTAAATTTTTGTTACCTCCTTTCACAGATTGCAAAAAACCAACTGGAAATCCCCGACGAGCTCTCGCTCTAACCCCTACTCTTCGAATATCGCTATCCCACCACTACAGTTGTAAAAGCATAGTCTCCAAAAACTGTCCTTCACCGATCGAAGTTCTTAAATAACGCCACACGACATTTCGCAATTGGCAAGTAGTTTACGGGAATATGTTCCGCTCAAAATAGTATAAGTCTATATATATATACGTCATTCGATCGGTGAAGGACAGTTTTTGCAGACTATGCTCTTAGAATTGTAGTGGTAGGATAGTGATATTCGAAGAGTAGGGGTTAGAGCGAGAACGAAGTTCTTAAATAACGCCACACGACATTTCGCAATTGGCAAGTAGTTTACGGGAATATGTTCCGTTCAAAATAATATAACGTATATATATATTTATTATTTTGAACCGAACATATTTTTAGCTTTTATGATGAAAGATGGATGAAAGATCTTTTAAAATTTTCCAAAAGTCTTATCATGGTTCCAACGTGATTAACTTAATTTCCCCACGGTAAATCTGCTATTACTATCTGAAGGGAAGAACTTGATTAAATTCTTAAGCGGAAGTTTCTGGAAATAACATTCAGACTTTTAAAAAGTATTTTATACTAATCATAACAGATTGCTATAATAATGTAACTAAATATGAATATATTACGTGTAAAAAGACAATTTGGATCTCGATCATATTAGGTAATTTGTTCAATAATATGGTTATTTTGGTTAAATGCTACATTATTAATCGCCAGTCCTGACTAAGTATCTGGTTATAGAATGTATACGAAGAGATAAAGAGAAGTTCTACTATTTGCAGAATTCGAATGCACCGAGGAAGCTTAAGTTATAACAATTAATCCTAATAATACTTTTACAAATGATATAATTTTACTGTTAAACTTATGTGAGTTTATATATAAAGCTCATTATTAAGATATAAAAGGAGTTCAAATTTTCTTTTAAAATGATGTAACAAGAGAAATCCAATTCTCTAGAATATTTTCTTTGAAATGAGTAAGTAAAAGTATAATATTTCGTGCGAAGTCAAGCTCACGACATGGTGACGAGAACGCCACACGACATTCCCCAATACAACAGGCCACAACTTTTAATCTTTACTCTATCGTATTTTCCTTAGCAACTAGTTTTTTTTTATCGTATTATTATTAACTAGCTGAATTTTTGAAATATAAGTTTTAAATAAAATTTCAAAATGCCTCTGCGATCAAGGAAAAATCTCTGTGCAATCAATGGAAAAATTTAACTTCTGGGATTTAACTTCTTCGATCAAGCGATTATTACACGTGTCTTCATATATTTCCTTTTTGATATTGAACCTCCGAGAAAAACCACTTTAAAATAAGGTTTATTTCAAAGAGCTGTCCTGAAACTATTTTGAATCGATATTGTTTACTGATAACCCAGTAAAAACATAGTTTTTCTTAAGCCCCGTGATTCCAGCCTTCATTATTGGGGCATAGTATAGTGTAGCACTGACCACTTCTAGGCGGACTAGGTTATGAGTGGGCTTGCTAATGCTTAAGCACATGAAGAGATGCCAATAAAGAGGGAAAACTATAGTAGCGCATTTCCCAATATATACTTTATAGAAAAAAAAATTAATATAAACACCTATTAAAAATTACTACATTTAAAAAATTTGTGCTACAGATTATGGTGGAATAGTTCTTAGGATTGTTGCTTAGTTGACCCAACTTTTTTTTTTTTTTAGGAGAATATAACCTGTAGTTAAACCATTCTATGGCGGACTTAAAGCTATCAGTCTCAAGCCTTAGTTACTGGGTTAAAGAGCCATTTCCTGATTTAATTTGGGTTAATTAAGATTTACTGTAATACACTTAAAGCGGTTTCCTATCGGTAAAGTCAGTAAAATCAGTACTTGTGACTGTCCAGAAATGAGCGCAGCCCTTTAAATGGCTCTAAGATAAACTTATCTTACAAATAAGCATCTCAAGATATCACTCGAAAATGTGAGAAGCTTGTGCTTTTTATGTAGAATCGGTCCAGAACAGGGGACATATGATAGAAAAATCGAAAGTCGTAATCTTTATTTAAACTATTAAGCATGATGGTACATAATTAGCATTAAAATGATTACACCATATCCATAAGAGAGCAAAATATGTTGATTAGGTGAGGCGTTTATTAGAAACTCGACGATTATAAGACGATGTTTTTTGTTGGGGTTCGGTCAAGGTAGATCCAAAAAAATACAATTTTAAAAATTTGTATTTTTTAAATTATCTGCCAATTTTGGCTTACACCGTAAGCCATCTTTTGGGCTGTCAGAAGGGGACGTCGTATCATCTGGATCTCATTTTCATGATAGACCTGGGTCATGATTGTCATGAAAATGGGATCCTGGAGACACGACGTCCCCTCTCGTCTTCATGATAGTCCTAAAGATAGCTTGCAATGTGAGCCAAAACGTACACAGTACGTAAAAAAAAAATACACATTTTTAAATTATATTTTTTGGATCTACCTTGACCGAACCCGAACAAAAAACATCTAATAACGTTCTGATTAGGATTTGATTGAAATCCAAATTTCATATAAAAATATTTCATGGCTAGAATTACTACCGAGGAATTAGTATAGTTTAAAACTCTGCATGCGGGCGTTTTACTCTTTTGGTGATTAATTCTTCAGAATAACAATTGGTCTTGGAATTCGTTTAACTCAGTATTTTAATACAGTTTATTAACCCCCTTAAGGAATATCTATACATTATTCATCTACTAAATCTCTCAATCCATAAATACTCACATGGATAGAATTAATAAATTTTAAACTACTTATAAGAAGTCATAACTAATGCATAAATTCTACTTATTAAAAGAAGTCGTCACCATACAAGTAATCAGCAAGTAATTACTTAGATTTCTTAATTAGCAAGAAACGCGAGATAATTTGTATTTTTAAGTAAACTGATTTCAGTAAATAAATTCACAATATTTAATTTTAATATGTTCAGTTAATTCCAAAAACTAAAATATTTCTTTCCTTACAGTGCAAATAAAATGAAATTTAGATGGCAGGAAACCCCTTACTGCGATTTTAGGTACTTAAGACTAAGTAATTTTGTTCTTCATTTAAAAGCTCCATGTTATTTTGCACAGCAAAAAAACCAACTAATTGCGACTTTTTGAGCATTAAATTAAAATTTTCGGATTCAGTTAAACCCCCTACTCCTTTATCTGTTAAACCTCAACATTACTCTCCACATTATATTAAGGGAACGCATCTGTATCATTAATGTTCCATGTTCTACAAAGAAATTGAAAACATGTTTGAAATATTTCTCCTAAATTCGGTTCCATTCCAATTACTACTGAGAGAGGCAAGACGACCTTTTCAGGCAATGAAGTATCGAATTATTGATGCTGATTTGCCTGCAATGATTTATTTAGTCACTGCCAGTTGATCTGCCGAAGTTTGTGAGACAATTAATTACAAACCAGTGTTTAGATGGTTGTAAATAAACATTCGTGCTAATGTAAAAAATATAAAGTAGAAGTCGCGAATATCTCACCATTTTATTTTAAAAAAACAACAGGATTCTATTCCACGCCATAAACCCAAAATATAACTGTTTAAGACAATTCCAAATATTGGCTGTAGAAATTGCAACAGTTAAATCATTTAAAAGTTTTTAAACAAATTATGGATTTTAAATAAACCTTACTAGGGACTAATGGACTACTAGTCCAGTGCCAAAATTTGCAGTAATCTTGTGTAAAAGCTAAATTTTCAATAAAGCTTTTATAAAACTTTAGGTTAAAAAAAAGACTTTAGTTTAAAGAAGAAAAAATAAACCGGATAGGGATTAATAAGGAAATTTATCGGCGAGTTTACCTTAAGAAGGCTCAATCCATATTGTGTGGGCAAATGGAACTACTGGAAAAAATCTGGGAAATCAACTTCTGCCAGGATGTATAGTCCGACCTTTCAATCAAAAATGTGCTCCTTATGTGCAAACAGAAGTTAGCGTTCGCACTCCTTTATACACATTGTATTAAAGGAAAAAAAAAACAAAAAAAAAAAAATACGAAATTTAAATCTTTAATCTTAAAGGAGTGTACAATAATTGGGAAGGATTATCATTTTATGGTTAGGAGTTGTAACCTCCAATCAATATTAGCTATATATATTTACGCTCAAATAGATATTTATGATCTGAATATACCATGTTAATAAACAAAGAAAAATAAAACAAGAAAATTGGCCAAAATAAAGAAGAAAGCAATGGCATGCTATTGGCTCACTAGCGATAGAGAATCCAATTGCGATTATCAATGAGAAACAACTTATTTTTGCAGGGATTCCCAATGACAACTTGGTCATCTTGGAATGGTAGTCCGGTGATTAAGGCACTGGACTTGTGAACCAAAGTTTTTGCAGGTTCCTGAGCTGTTGGGGGACCGGTGGTTTTAAGCTAACAAGCAAGAAAGTAAATAAAAGACTACCATAGCGATGAGTGTAGAATAACAACTAGATATAGACTGAAATAATACTGAAAATTCAGAAATTATATAATTTAATCAAATTAAGGATTCCGTTAGAAAATATTCTCAAACAAATAATCAAAAATCATTAGCCTACTTGTCGAGTGAAACGTTTAACCTTTAGAGAAAATCGGCCTAAATAGACGGAAATGTCGTTAAACAATGAGTACTACAAAATTCTTGCAATACAGTTTTTTTTTTTTTTTTTTAATTTACTGAAAGCCATTTATATCACATTTAATTCGCTTTATTTTCACACATGGGAAAATTATAAAGTCACAGGGAGCAAGGTCTGTGTTGAAGAAGTGAGCAAAATACTCTTTGCAGCAGGCTCTGACATGGTTCTTATTGACCAGGTGTCTTTATCTTAACCAGGTCACAGAATTATCACGGACTTTATGACTGAAGGCAGGCATTGCTCAGCGCATAACTCAGCTGTGACTGACTGCAGAGGGTCCAAAACAGCACATTCCACACTTACACTTCATCTGAAAAATACAGCGACCATTTTTCTATTTATAGATCGGGATTTTCTGATAGTTAAAGGTCCACCCTCGAGCTCAAAGACACAAACTTTTTTTTGACCTTTGTCGACACATAAACAGCCGAGTTTCGCCACATGTCACGATGCTTACGTAAATAGATTGTCCCTTATCAAATAGTTTCAGCATCTTTCGGCACCAACTCACACTATGAGTCATCTTCTCTTCCAAGTGCACCCAAATATATCAAACTTACTTTGCCTTTCAATGTTCTCTCAGAATCGACTGATTTGCTAGTATGTGAAGGACTCCTCCATCTGTCGCTATTACTCTTTCCTGGCTTCACCAAACATTTTTCTTACTGCAGAAATTATTTCCTCTGTTACCGACGTTCACGACCTTCCTTCTCTTTCAGCGCCCTCTGGAATTGACCCTTTTCAAATTCACTGTACCGCCTGAATATAGTCGTATAATGTTATTATTATTTCTCAAAACCACACTTACTCTACTATCTCGTATAATACCTTGATGACATGGGTCCAGAGACATGCTGTTGGCGGCTACGACATGATGACTCTTTGATCACGCAGTAACTCGCAGAATCTTAGGTCTTTCTGTTGATACAAATTAAAAAACTTTTTATGACCAAAGATTGACACGTAAAAAAAAACAAAAAAAAACAAAACTTTTTAGTACTCTTATAAAAAGAATACATATGGTATTATCAAATACTCATTCTTTAAGTTTTTACAGTATTTCAAAATAACTACGATTAAAAATGGAACTAAAAACATTGGTATTAGAAAGCATTATATATATATATATATATATATATATATATATATATATATATATATATATATATNTATATATATATATATGTATAGAGAGAGAGAGAGAGAGAGAGAGAGAGAGAGAGATAGACTACGTCCACATTTTGTGGTAAACTGCTATATTGGGATCTTTTTGTATGTCGACTAAGAAATAAGAAAGATTTAAAAATAATAATAAGAAGAATAAAAACATGAAGTATTTAACGTTGTTTTATTCCTTCCTCGTTAACACTAGGTTTACTGGACGCGTCATTTTGACGCATTTCGATTTTTTTTAGTAAAATTACAGAAAACCTTCTCATTTTTATTTTATCTCTTGTGCTGACGTTTATCAGTTTAACGTGGAAAATATATATTGAAGCCTATTTTCTTCAAAAGTTTTAAAATATTGAAATTCTCTATGTGGTATACCTATCTCTACGGATGTGCGTCAATTTGACGCCATCGTAATGTAAATGTAAAAAGTTCAAATCTCATTCGCGCTGCATTTTTTTTGCCGAGAAACGAGAATTCCTACATAAATATGAGTGCTCAGGCAATAGCTTGATCCCGTTATCTCAAAGGAAATAAGTCCGATAAGTAACAGTTACAGTAACAGACAACTATTCCAATATTGTCCCAAAATTCGGAAGCATTCTGTGAAACAGAAATAGCGGTCGATGGAACAATTTGGACAAAGTTGAAAATGGGCGGTTCAAGAGGCCGATCACCTGTTCACAAAATCTTCAAAGACATCGCTGGGCCTACTGGATACGCTAAACGGAATGTGATGGAAGGTAACGTAAGCAGTGCCTTTCTTTTTATTATAACCAAAGACATGATAGAACACATAAAATTTTGTACGTAAAAGCACGTCGTGTTTTGAAAACAGATTGGAACATTTCAACTACAAAGTTACTTTCGTTTATTGGAATTTTGTACACTCGGGGAGCTTATGAAGCAAATTCGCTAAATGCTTTTTATTTATGGTCCAAGGAATGGGGACCCGCTTTTTTTTCTAATACAATGCCCAGAGATGAATTCATGCAAATTCTTCGATTTATCCGATTTGATAAAAAACGGAACGATCTAAGCGTTTACGTACTGATAAATTCGCAATGATATCCGAAATATGGAATCAATTTATACACAATAGTCAATGCTGTTATAAACCTCACGAAAATATTTCAATTGACGAGCAACTGTTCCCTACTAAAGCCCGTTGCAAATTTACACAATATATGCCAAAAAAGCCGTAAAAATTATTGAATAATAAAAATTTTCTATAAATGTGTATCTCATATTTTTATTTTTTACTTATTGTGTATAATTATATTGCTTTATAAGGGATTGTTTTTTCTTTACAAATATGTTTCGGTCATGCGTCAAATTGACGCGTGCCGTAGAGATAGTATATAAAAAATCTCCGTAAACCTAGTGTTAATTAAAACCTTCATTCATAAAGAACTAGATAAAAGTGTAAAGAGAAATAATATTTTTTAACAAGAAATGCAAAGGGAGCCAGAAAAAAATCTCACTACCTCAGTCTGGAATCGAACCCGGGTCTCCAACTTTGCCCGGAAAGTAGGAGACCCGGGTTAGAACGTATCATTTAGTTGTTATATTCCATCTCTGTTTACCATTAAGGTTCTGTTGGCTAGCAATAGTTGAATTGCTATTTAGCCAATTTCCTATTGTTCCTTAAATGATTAACTATATGTCTAAAAATGTTTTATAAATTACTTTCATTGAGAATAATAGACGAGTAAAAATCAAAATAAAACAAAACAAAAAAAAGTTATTACATTAGGAATTCACTGTAGTAGATCAGTCCTACAGATACCCACATTAAGGCTTTCCAAGGAGCCTAGATAACACTTAAAGTGGACTTATCCAGGTCAAGTTGGTCGATAAACTGCCTTCGTGCTCCTTATCGCTCTCTCCTTTCTATCTCACTTGCTCTCCTCATAACTATCTCTATGTGCCTCTCTCTCTATTGCGGAATTACAAGCGAACGGGACAAGCCGGGGCTCTGTTCCATACGTCACAGCCATCTTAAGATTAAATAGAGCGGCGATAACACACGGCATGACGCTTATGGATAGTTTCTAAATAGCGTTGTTCCGGGAGTGGACGGAAATAGATCACTGACACAAAGTGAACTGAGTCCTTAAGGAATATTTTATACGTTTTTAACAAGTGTTATAACTCAAATTATAATAATAACAATGGTAAACTTGATTATTATAGGTTATAAACTGAAGGCTGACAATGAATATGATCAGAAGAAATAAACAGACCGAAAAAAAAAAAATTTCTATTTCACTTTTTCACATAACGTAAACTATATCTTTTGTCAATAAACAAATATTTTTTTCAATTCTAAGATGATTTTAGTTGGGGTTCGGTCGAGCCCCAACTAAAATCATCTTAGAATAATATCTACGGTCAACAAACACTCTTTTTGAATATTTTTTTCAGTTTTATTTCTTTAAACTAAGTTTTACCCGCTGTAGGAATAATAGTTTTATCGCACTATAGATGGGGGATCTATTATTATCTGTATTATTATGGGGGATCTGTATTATTCCTTCGTATAAAGAAATGTAGGGCTCCCCGCCCCTTGTTATCCGATTTCACTCAATGAAGAACTGCCCTTATATCGCATTTAAAATCGATATGTAAAATTTCATTAAGAAAAAACAATTAATTATTGCCGTGAAATTAATTTTTTCGGTTCAGGAAAACTCCTACTCTGAATTCTCATATTTTAACACGCAACTTCTTAAATATTTATTTTATTAGTAAAAAAAAATCTGTGTTGAGTATTATTGAGTATAATTAAACTAATTAATATGCCGGGTATATAAAAAAAATTCTTTTTATTTACCCTTGACATTTCAGGTAAGTGCCCTCTCCGATTTTGCTCAAAAGAAATTTATTTCATTTTGCATTAAAAAGAAACATATAACGTCTAATTTCACGAAGAAAAGGAAGTGGTTGTGGCATCTAGGCTGTAAAATTAAAACTTTAACGTTCAGTTAAATCCCCACTTCGAATTGTTCAATTTTACTGAGTATTTCTTAAAATATTTCTTTTAGTGATAAATAAATTTATATTTAGTCTCGAAGTCGAAAAAGTTTTCAAAAATCTGTCAAGGGAACAACCTCAATGTCTACATTCCTTTGGAGGAATAATGAAAAATCTGCCAGAATCTGTGTAAACTAAGCGAATTTCTTAATAACATAGTTACTGGATACCTCAAACAATTTTACCTCACATTGAAAAAAATTGTATTGACAGGTTTTTTTTTTTTT
>KZ807034.1:394513-405233 GCA_000696205.2 Oncopeltus fasciatus
AAAAAAAAAAAAAAAAAAAAAAAAAAAAAAAAAAAAAAAAAAAAAAATTGCGAAACTTAAAATACATGGATGTTGATTAATGACTAAAAAAACTATATGGTAATAGAAGTTATACACCTATTATTTCTGGAACCCTCAATAATAGGTGTGTAAACTCTTAACTTAACTGAAGAATTATTAAGTTTTTTATTTATATGAAGGTTGTATTTATATGTATATACATCATTTAAAGTTGTATGTTATGTATACCACACATGTAAATAATACGATAATATAATGAATTATCCTCAATAAAGAAGTTATGAACAAACAAAAAAAAAATTAAGTTTATTTGAATTTTAAAAAAAAATTAATTACAAATAAAAGTAAGCAATATTCACACTCATCATATAATGAGACATAATAAAATAAAAATGTGATTTAATAAGGAAGATAACTGTTAACAAATATTTAGAATAATACGTTAAATTATAAAATAAATTTTTAATGAGATTTACATAAATTAAAAGCACCTAAAGTTTACAGAAATGTTAACCTTAGAATTAAAATCTCTAATAGTTAAATATCCATCGGAAAATATCAATCTTAAATAGCAAACATGTACAAAACAATTCAGACATAAAAATACCTTTATCTCTTGCCCTTGGCTCATCTCGCCTGGTGAGTGGAGTGATACGATGTCCGACCAATAGAATCAATCCAAGCCTGGGGGTGTGACACTGTTTATAACCAAGTGCTCCCGCCTGGCGGGAAAAGAGTGGGGCGGAACCTGATATTCTGGCTAGTTTATATAAGCTATGCCATATTACTTGTTTGTTAACTTCGAGGCCATGGATCCAAGGAGTATCTGGCATTTTCCACATGGAGCAGATTTGCATAATCTATTTATAAGTGAATATAAGGCACACTTTGGAACACAGGGAATCCCCTACATGGAGCGCCTTGAAAAAATTTGAAAAAAAAAATCTAAGGTTAAATTCTTTAACACAGTACTGAGCAGTAATAAATGTTTATTTATTTATTTTATTATTTAAAGTTGGTATATTTCCCAAGACTCTCACAGTCATTTAAAAACAAATCCAAAATTTCATCAAATTCTGATTTGCCACGTCCGAGAAATTTAATTTATGGTGTGTATAATCTTTAAAGTGAGTCTATTAAAATAATTTATTTTCTATCAAGAAAACTTTGAAAAAAAATCTTATTTTTAAGAAGCTTTGAAAACTTTTAAAATTTTGGAAGCGAATCGTTTTTAATACATAAATTACGTATTTATACCTAATTTGTGGATATTTTCCTAGAAGCAACGACAGTATACGCTCTCAAAGTCTTTTATATTTTTCAATTACCTATCTGAAAACTCATCTAAGAAATTATCTATCTGAAAACTCATCTAAGATATTACTTATCTGAAAACTCATATAAAGATTGCCTATCTGACAACTCATATAAGAGTTTTCCTATGCGAGAACTCATCTAAGAGATTATCTATATGAAAACTCATCTAGGAGATTGCCTATCTGGGAGCTCAACTAAGAGATTGCCTATCTGAATGCTCATATAAGAGTTTTCCTATGCGAGAACTCGTCTAAGAGATTATCTATCTGAATGCTCATATAAGAGTTTTCCTATGCGAGAACTCATCTAAGAGATTATCTATCTGAAAACTCATCTAGGAGATTGCCTATCTGGGAGCTCAACTGAGAGATTGCCTATCTGAAAGCTCATATAAGAGATTACCTATCTGAGAATTCATGTTATTATTATTGAATCCACCTTTCTTGGATTCTGCTTAGATGCTATTCAAAAACATTGGCGATTACTCACCATTAATTAATTACATTAAATATTACACGCGTCCTCACAAATCCTTAGCTTTCACTTATCCTTAAACTGCTTTGTCCCAGAACAGGTCTTGATTTAAGGGGAGGATTCGAAACTACATTAGTGCCTGATCATAGTAGCTTTCCAGAGGTTGAAAACGCAGGCTCCGGTGATAATCCTTGTGCCAATGAAGATCTCTATCTCCTCTCTTAAGAGGTTCCAATTCAGTCCGTTGCATCCGCAATCTAACTTTGGACGTTCGTCAGTTGGTGGATTGGCAACAACAGGTCGATAAGGCTCCTCCGTACGTTGGCTCCCGACACGAATCCTTGATCACCAGGTAAAACAAGTGCTGTTACTCCATTCCTGATGAAGTGGCTTGCCGAACCGTGTTATCTGTTGATCCTATTTCTCGATACCGCTGAACTTCTTCCTGAAGAGGAAGAAATGTCTCTGGATGATTTCAAATCCTCAGCTAAACAATGCGCAACAGAATAATCCGATTGAGATTGTGCAGGTAGGCCGGTTAATGGACTTGGGTCCTTTTCTTTTTATAGTTAGGTAGTCCATGATTTCCTTTGTATGGGGCCAAACGTTTAATATGGATTTGGATATCCCTTTTGGTTGCTTCTCAATACGGTTTAAGATGTCATTAATCCTAATTATTATTTCATAAGGATTTTCCCAGGCACTTTGGAGTTTGGCAGGGTACCTCCGGCGCCTTCGAGGATTATAGAGCCTATCTAAGTATCCTGGTTGAAAACATTCTTTTTCGGCTTTGATGTCGAAGTTCTTCTTTACTTTACTCCAAGATGGTGGTGTGAACTTTCTTGTGAATGTCGTCCATCCTTTCCGCATTTTATTGACATAGTCTTCCCCAGCGAGATGTCTTAAAAGTGGAGATGACACATGGAGGCAGTTGTCTACCTTCATGTGGCACCTTAATTGCTGGTCTGATCATCTCATTACGTGTTTTCTCTCAAATCGACAACTATTATTATACGATATATATCGACTGAGGTAGTGAGATTTATTTCCTGCTCCCTGTACGATTCGAATTAATAATGAAATGTGGGATTACTTTACCACAATTTTCATCTTGATTTGAATGTCAGGTAGTGCCCCTTTGCCGAACGGGAGTCGAATAAATAGCTAACAATTTTAGCTCATCAAGACGATATATTCGTCATACTTGACGGTCAGATTCGCAGTGAGGTTCGGGGAACCATAAATTATTCTCATCTCCCTCGTTGGTGTAGTAGGTGGCGCACCCGCCCGGAAATTGGGAGACGCGGGTTCGATTCCCCGCTGAGTTAGTGAGATTTATTTCTGGCTCCCTGTACGATTCATGTTTATTTAAACTTTTCATCTCATGTAATCCCCTGCATTAATAGAATATATCTTATATATAGCGTGGTACAAGTTTTTGTATACCGAAAACGAATCATAGATCTGATTTCCCAAGCGGCGGGATTTTCAATCAAAACCGTCACTGTAAACAAGCACAATACAGCGTACGTGGCTGACGGGGATCTCAAAATGGCATACTTTTGTTCTCCTTGATACAGAGCGACTACTGCGAATAAGCGGAACTGCGATCGCAGCGCTGCAGCGGATATAAATAGACTTACTTTCTGGGCGTACCTCGTATATATATGTAAACAGCGCTGGAGTTCGATGAGAGCTTTGGCCCACCTATACAGATTGTACATCCTTTTTCATCAGTACGAACTTACGCCTTCATTCCATGTATTCACCTGTTCTACATATCTCAACCATCTTATTCTGCGGTGTCTTCTTCTCTTGATTTTAAATTCTGTTTATCATTAATTTCCTTGTTATTCACACATCCGGTCACTTCTTTACATGGCCAATACAACTTGGCTATGTAAAATACTATTTTATTAGTCTTGGTATTGATTGAAATTTCAAAATAATAATAACAAAAATATTTAATTGCTTATATATGACAAATAGTAAATGTTACATAATAGTTTTATTGATTTAATTAGCAGAAATCATTAAAAATTGCATTAACTCTTGGTATGTATTTTAAGTCTTGATATAGTGAAAATATCTCCTTGAAATATTGGCCTAGACAAAATAATCATACAAAATGATATCACCAAAATTTTAATATATTTAAATATTATTTAATATTTGAAACGTCCGGGTAAATTGTCATCCTATATCACAGGGAAATAGAATGGAAATAACTTTCTACGCCTCTTTAACAGGGTGACTACGTTCCTCGGAAATTTTAATTATTCTTTGTTAGTCGTATTTCTTTTCCATTCTACTGTACATGATTATTTAGACACACACACACACACACACACACACACACACACACACACACACACACACACACACACACACACACACACACACACACACACACACACACACACACANCACACACACACACACACACACACACACACACACACACACACACACACACGCACGCACGCACGCACGCACGCACGCACGCACACACACACACACACACACACACTTGTGATTTCTTTTGTATGTTCACTATACACTATATCCCTCCTGTTCTTTATTACTATACATCGCAACCGCGAGTGTTTAATTTTCTACATATACTTTATATATATGCACTGCGCAAATACACTATTGAAGAATTAGTTAAAATTAAAAAAAAAAAAAAATCCAGATACATAATAGATTAAAATGGAGGTAAGGACAACAAATGAAAGTCTCGTTTTGGAACTTGCATTTGTGTGAAGGGAGATATTAATTATCCTCTAGTTCTTATGTAATCATTCTTAGTGTTTCTCTTAGCTGTTGTGACGCAGAGACCTTGATTGTGTATCAACAAGTATCAGTCTTTTTTTTATGATGTTTTTTATGCGAAGATAGTTGAGTTTGACAAAAATGCAATACATGACATACATGAATATGAAATTATTAGTTCATCTGATCCTTTAAACATATTTACTATTGTATCTATGTAGAGTTTAAATTGTTTGCGGTTTAAGAACAACTGAATAAATTGTTACTATTTTGGAAGGATTTTTGAGGGAAGATGCTTGAATTAAATTGTAGGAATTGACTGAATAATCGCAATTGCATGCCATATTAATTATATTAAAAGCAAAAAGAAAGGTTATATTTTTGACGAGCAAAACTGAACGGAAGTGGGAAATTATGTAGAATGTCAAGTGCAATTTAGTCAGTTCTTTCAATGCATCGGCGGACATATTTCTTTTGGCGTAATGAAATTCAATAGGGTATTATAGTCTTAAAAAAAAAAAAAAAAAAATTTAAGGAGATTTTAATCCTGAATAGTTGGGTAATTGAATAATCGCGAAATTGAATAATCGCGAGTGCCAATTAACATGAATATTTATTATAAAGCTGTAGGAGCCATAGTTTATTATTTGCTACACAGTGAAAATTTAGTATTTAAATGAGCAAAATGGGACGAATAGGAATGTGGGTTTGCCTTCTACCTGAAATTCGAATAAAAACAGTTTATTCTGGGAGGTACAAAAAAAGAGAGTGTCCCCACCATGAACCTAATTAGTTGAACGCAAAGTTGTAGAAAATTATAAATAGTAGAAAGTAGACTATGTTTCTTCTACCAGCTAGAAATGAAATTAGCATATTTGTGCTTATCTCTCAGTTTATGGATGGAATAATGTTTATGAATAATTAATTGAATGAATTCATCCAAAATAGAGCTTAAAGATGTCAATGTATGTATATGTGTGATGAGTCTTTAAAACAAAGATTAGTTTAATTATAATTTCTGCAAGATATAGCCGGTTATTTGTGGGGCGCAGCTTCGGAAAGGGTGCGATTACTAATATTGATAGGAGAGTATATAATAATCTGTAAATATAGAAAGAGAGGAGTATGAAGGAGGGCGGTGAAGGAGGCCGAGCTACAGGGACAGGACCCCTGTCCGGCAGGGTATTGAGCGAGGAGGCTGGCTCGCTGCGAGGAGGCTCGTGTAGAGTTGGCAACGTGGGGCGGACTCGGAGTCTGCGTGCGCAGCTCGCGTACCCGCGCGTATCAGTAAGCCATGGACTGGTCCAACGACGAGGTCCTGCTCTTCCTCGAGCTGTACGAGCGGGAGCCGGGCCTCTGGAACCCGGCCTACCACAACTACAAGAACCGGCTGAAGCTGGCCGAGACCTGGCAGCGCATCGCCGACGGCCTCAACGGCAAGTTCTCCATAAGCGAGCTGAAGGCGAAGAAGATGTCCCTGATGGCCACCTACCGGAAGTTGGCCACCAAGGTGCGGACCGGCGGCGACCCGCATTGGCGCCCGGAATGGTTCGCCTTCGCAGATATGGACCGCTTCCTGAAGGATGTCTACGAACCCAGGCCTGAAAGATACTCCAATTCACAGGTATTATCATGTCTTATGGTCTTTTTAATCTTTGTACTTTCCATTCGAACTTGAAGTGTATCATCGAATTTTTATTGATAATCTTAATATTGAAGATTAAATTAAAGGGTAATTTAAATATGTGGTTTGTTTACCACTCAATTCTACAATAAGTTCTAAAAAAATATTATAAATTATATATGTTCATATATTTATCTGTGTGTGTGTCTGTATGCGTGCGTGTGTATGTATTCAATTAGGAATTAAAATTTTCATCTATAACTTTGNCCTTGTGAACAATATGAGAATCAAAATTTATAATGACTCGATAATTATAAATTTTGAATCTCAGTTATAATAATGACTCAGGGGATTAGATACTGAGTCTAGTTTATAAGATTTCCTTAGTGATGGAAGTACAATGGGGGGGGGGGGGATTCTGACCATGAAGTATGGACATAAAGACAGGAAAAACCTGCTGTGGATCTTTTAAAATTAGAGATTAATTATTTAATTATTTAATCAGGATCTATAATTTTCCTCCAACTTCTTTAACATTGTTACATTTTTTTTTCGTTTCAAATGATAACCTACTAACATTGTGAGGTTCTTGTATGAAATTATAAGTTATGAGTACACAGAGGGTGTAACATTTATTTTAGTCTTATGTAACTGAACTCATACATGTTTAATGATGACAGATATTTTCTATAATGGGGAATTCGCTTAGTTTACGCAGCTCCTGTGGGACGGACTTTTTAAAATGATGACAAAAATTTGGTATTTATGAACAATTAATGAGAGGGAATAGAATAAAAAAATCTATCTGTCCCAGCCGGGAATCGAACCTGGATCTCCTGCTATCCGGGCCGGTGCATTTACCAATTATGCTATCAGGACGAGCTAGATATCTCATTAAACTCCCTCTACACTATATATAGAGAGATATCTAGCTCGTCCTGGTAGCATAATTGGTAAATGCACCGGCCCGGATAGCAGGAATCCAGGTTCGATTCCTGGCTGGGACAAATAGATTTTTTTATTCTATTCCCTCTCATTAATTGTTTAAAATTTACGTGGGATAAAAAACCACAACCAAATAAAATATTTAGTATTTATGTTTCTGTTAGCGAACTGTTAAATGAGTTAATGGCTGAAATCGGTCGAGGGGAGGGGGGTTTATAAAGGGGACTAAAATTTAAATTCCTAATTTCTTTATTATTATTAGCGTTCTATTTCATTCATATTTAGACTTTTCATTGAAAAATATTGTAAAAATTATTTTTTTATATAAATCATATGTGGTTGAGGGGAAGTTAAGAGGAAGTCCAGAATTTATAATATTGGTATTTTTGTGTTTATTAATTTGAGCTATGAAAGAGTTTGCAGAACTTCGGTGAACATTTAATTTCTGAATTTTATTTTTTACAACATTTCTACGAATGTAAATACGAAGGCCGAGGACTTTTCCCCATTTCTTCCCTGACCAGTACACGTCAGGTTCAGGGGTCTTATAATATTTCCCAGCTTATATTATATTTAATTTGTCATTTATTCGTATTTTTCTATTCTTAATGAATCATGAAAAATCTGCTTAGTTTAGGCAGCAATCCCTGTCGTCGGACTCCAATCCTCACAATCCCCCCCGGCGACTAAAACGGAGATGGCCTCGCGACCTCCTGGGCCTTAATGCCTAAACTTATTGAGAGTGGGGTCGATGGGCCCCTTCTCCCTGCACAGTGATGACCATTTATTTATTTATTGTTAATTTTATTTTTATTTTATTATATTTTTTCTTTCTTTTATTTTATTTATATTATTTTTATATATGTACATTTATTTTAAGTCATCAAATTACAAGATGTTATATAACAGAATGTAATAAATAAAGATTTATTTAAAAAAAAAAAAAAAAGTTTAGGCAGACCCTGCGTGATGGATTTTTTCTTATTTTTTCACTGAAAATGTACTGCCAACATTACTCCTATGTTATTTGTACATTTTCGTGTCATTTGTGTGGCTAACATATTTTATATCTAGTTTGGTTGGGGGGAAGAAAATATCTTAAAACTTTTCATAAAAACTGTCACGAACTCTCAATAGCATCATAAATCCTTTAAAATTTATTTTATTTGTTATAGAAACTGTAATACTGTTTATCTGAAAGGAAATTGACATTCCTCGTATGCACATCTTGACTCTCATAGGGTTTACGCTATTATTTACGGATGGATTGAAATGGAGAGCTATTTCTTATGATTTTTATTTTTTTCATGAACATTTGATCCAAGTGACAAGTCCCCTCTCGCCTTCAAGATAGCCCTGAAGATGGCTTACAATGCAAGCCGAAACGTCGGCAGATAAATATAAAAAAATACACTTTTTTTTTATTAAATTGTATTTTTTAAATTATTTATCAACCTTGATCGAACCTCAACAAATTTTCTACTAATAATCTATACGGTTTAAAACTCCATTTGAACCAAATCAGTTTTTTTTTTTAAATTTGTTATCAGTTTTCTAGGACTAAGTATTATCACTATTTCTAGTCGAGTCTAGTATATATTTGTATTCCAGGCGGAGGGAGCATGCAGTGGTTCGAGCGTTGAGGATGAAGAGCCAAGCCGTGAAGCGCCATCTATAGAGGAGTTCGCAGAGCGTCTGCCGTCGCATTTCCTCGAGGTGACGGTAGACGAGGCCACTGCGCCTCCACCACCTCTAACGCAACAGCCTCACAGGTTACTTTGGCAAAACTTAAACAACCCTTATAGTTCTCATATATTTATTATTATTGGTTTCTACATACATATAACTCAGTTACTTTAGAATGTATTAAGGCTTTCTACTAGGAGTTTGGCTATTGGGCTTTTTATGTATGGTGGAGAAATCTGCTTACACCATCCTCCTAGAAATTAGACTAAAATATTTGTATTTAAAAAAGTCAGTAATAACAAGCTTAAAGGCTAATAGCAAAGAGTTCTCTATAACTAATCTCCGTCTTCATTGGTTTCTGCAAACCATCTTCTGTTGGCACTATTAAGTTCTCTATTGTTTAATTGAAAGTTAACCTTTTTCTTCGTTCTTTTAATTCAAAGGCCCTACTAAAAAGTCGCCGTGCAGGGGGTTGCATACTCTAAACGATTTCCCATATTTCATTAAAGATTGTTTTAAATAAGAATAAATGATGGAATTTAATTTAAAAGCCGGAGAGGATAAAATGATTACAAGGAATTTCTAGCAAGTTTTTCTCCAGGCTGATTGGAAAATTTCACTCACCATAGTTATATTTGTAAATTTCATCCTTCAAAAACAAGGATAATATTTAATTTAGTTATAACTACAAATAAAATGTAGTTATAGAACAAAAACGTTAGAAAATTTCAATTTTCACCTATTATATTCCTTAAACATCCTCGAAACTTAAATAAGAATGGAGATAACACAATATAAATTTTGGCCCTACTCTAAAAGCGTCATTCTCTCATCCAAAATTTTAGTTTGTTATTTATATTATAATTCTTATTATTCATATTTATATTTGAAGATTCTCAAGTATTAAGTGTAAATCTGATAAATAGCTGAGAAAAAAAGTTATTGTTTTGACCTCCCTCATGACTCCTCCTGATCTGGTTCTTGTTAAATGCAACTTGTTACTATCTGTCATGGCAGGTTTTCAAATATCTAATACATTACACACCCTGGCTAATCGATAACTGAGGGAAACATCGATATTTTCTATCTAAGCTTTCTTCAGAAGGGATTCTCTCTTTCCTGATTACATACCATTTTTCCCCTCCCTGTAACAAATGTTTAATTCTTTTAATTGTAATTTGTCCAAATGATGGTGCAATCAGTAAAAAGTTCACAAGCTGTGTGTTATTATACATAAGAACACACATTAAGGCATACTAATTCTAATTAAATTTGTTATTAAAATAATATGTGGTCTAAAAATGATCTATATGGATTAAAAATGAATGAAATGTAGGCTTAGAGAGAGGGATTTCCAGAAAATCTAAATTTGATTTTCATTTTTTTAATTTTAGTTTTTCTTTCTGACAAAAGTTCTTATTCAAGTGGAAATACAATTGATTTATAATATTAAATTAATCATTCAAACTAGTATCATAATACAATTACCATTTATTTTTGCATTTGTATTTCTTAAAATTCATAATTTTCATTTAAACGTTACTTAATGTCAAACTTTAAAATGTATATTCAAGTATATTTTTTATAATACGGTAAAATTTTGTTATTAGAAGTGGTGCTTAAAATATATTTCTCTACAAAATAACAAAATATTTTGTAGAGAAATATATTTCCAATTAAGCAGTTGAAATGCAGTTCTTTCTTTAAGCTCTTTGTACTTGGTATTAAAATAAATAAAGTATAAAATCATTATTTTACTTTAAGAATATTGAATATATTACAAACAACCAACATCAGCAATAGGAATTTATCAGAAAATTATAAGAATTATTTATTAATAAGAAGAAAAGTAAATATTTTATAAGAATTGCAAAAAGT
>KZ807034.1:405248-415362 GCA_000696205.2 Oncopeltus fasciatus
TATATATATATATAATTACAAAAAAACAACTATTGTTTTGAACATTTTCTGTTGTAAAATATAAATTTTGTTTTCATGTTATTAAGATATACATTAATTTCTTATTGAATATAAATTATTTACTTTTTCTCTAGACAGAAGTGCAGCTGACCTGAAGCATAGCTTAATTAGTTTACTTTAGTCAATATTTATTTATTTGTCCTCTTCTATACTTTTCAGTTTTAAAACCATCCTAGTTTCTGAATTTAATATATTTATGTTTCATTTTGTCATCTCAGAACTCTCAAGAAGTATCAGCTTTAACTTCTTGGTATAGGTTATCTTCAGATGCCAACAACAAAATTAATGCAGTTGTGACTTTTATAAAAACCTAAAACTACAGGAAAATGCAATTATCACAGAGGTTTTTCTAAGAAGCTTATAATTAAGTTGCTTACTGTTAATTTGTAGCCCCCTAATAAACGGAATGGAGAAGTTCTAAAATCAGAATTTCAAGTTTTTTGTGGTTAGTTTTCACTAAATTCTATTTTTATTTCTACAGACAAATTAGTTTTCATTAGTCACACTCGTCAGGTGTTAATACCCCTGCAAACTTTAAATTAGTTTGCATTCTAGAGGATAGCATCTAGTGCTCAATTTTTCATTGCACTAAAAACTCTCATTTTTTTAGGTATCGGTTTCACTTTAAAACTTTATTTCTTTCACATAATGGAACTAATGTACCATATTTGGTTTTCATTATTTAGATTTTATTTTTTTATATTTCATATATTTCACTGTCTATAAGATTTTCTTCTCCAGCTTTTGTCTTTTAAGGGTGGAAATAATGCTGATATAACCATGTATCAATACTCTGAACTCAACCAATGGATTTCTCCACTTCTTTGAAAAAAAGGGAGGTTTGACCAGACAAAAGAAAGGATGGTGCAATAAAGACACAATATTATGGTTCTCGAAGAGGACTGCTTTAGAAAATATATAAATTTAATACTATTATATACATATACATTTGTATGAATATAATACTATTAAATTAGCAAAATTTGTTATTTCTCATTTCTTGTTTAATTTTACAAAATTTCTCATTTACTCAAATTCTAGCTGATCATCTAAGACATATTATTTCAGTCATTAGTTAAAATAAGTGATTAATACACCTAACAGAATGTAATGACATATTAATATATTATTCTTACTTAAAATAAAACAAGACATACTAATGATTTTTTAATGTTGTTACAGTTCTTTTCATGGACGAAGTGATCCTGAGGAGGGAGAAACAGATGAGTGTTTTCTTTTTGGAAAATTCATTGCAAAAAAGCTAAGAGCCTTGGACGAGGAGACTAGAGAGCTAGCAATGTTGGAAGTTCACGGATTACTGTATCACTTCAAGAGAAAACGTGCATACCCTGCTTCACAGATGCGTCTCAATATTAAATCAGAAGATGAAGTTATTCAGCCCTCTGTGCAGGAATAAATTTATTTATTTGTTTAAAATATTGTATTTATTAAATGTTTAGGTTAGATGTAAATAATGTGTTAATAAAATATTTATAAATTTTATTTAATTTGCTTATAATAATATTTTTTTAAGATGGGAAATCATGTATAAATAATTCAAAGAAAACTGAAGCTAACTATGAATGTGCCTGATTGCCTGCTTAGGAAGATAGATAACTTAAGAGCTATCTGATAAATAATTATATTTCCTTAAATAAAACCATTAAATTATTTTATTTAAACCATGATAGTCTAACTAACTACTGACATATGTGCATGTTCTATAGAAGAAAAATTCTTGCTAATTTGATTAAGAGTCAATCATTGTCAAGTATATTGATTTATAAATAATTAAAAATCAATTCTTCGGAAGATTATTGACTCTTAAAATAACCAATATTTTCCCTTATAATTGCTAATAGATAATGTTTTAAAAGGGAAGAACTTCATTAGCATATTCAGCGACATAAAATTATTCACCAGGAATATGTAATTTTATTCATCTAATAGTGAATTTAGTGAAATGTTCAAGAAACGTAAGGTGCATTACAGTAATTTATTTATATAAAAATAGGTAGAGTTAATTTTTAAGAATAAAACATTTAAAAAAAAAATATATCATCCATGAAATGTTCGGATAATGAAGAAACCAATTTTATTATCTACATAATTAGCTAGTCATAAATAGAGAAGAAAAAGAAGTAGGAATTTGAACAAAAAATAAAATTGAATTGAGAAAGTTTTTCATTAATATACGTACCAGGAAAAAAATATGTTTATAACAGGTTCTTAAAAAAAAAAAAAAATTACTCTTTTTAACAATATTTCATAAAAAAAATGCATGCATTTATTAAAATGCATTTATTAGAATATTTATGCGGAATTTAAAGGTTTTGGATAAATTAATTATTGTCCAAAAATTTGAAATGTTTTTATTGATCTTTCCCAAACAATATAGACATTCCAAAAATTTATTTTTATTTAAAATTATTCTTTCAATCTTAAAACTTATGGATTGACTAAATGATTAAATAAGCAATAGTCATAATTAAAACTGAATGGGAAGTAATATCCTTCCTTGTGAACAATATGAGAATCAAAATTTATAATGACTCGATAATTATAAATTTTGAATCTCAGTTATAATAATGACTCAGGGGATTAGATACTGAGTCTAGTTTATAAGATTTCCTTAGTGATGGAAGTACAATGGGGGGGGGGGGGGATTCTGACCATGAAGTATGGACATAAAGACAGGAAAAACCTGCTGTGGATACAGAGCTGATTCTAATTTTTAGAAAAAAGCTCGGGAAAAAGCTAGGTTAAATATCTTAGGACTATGTTGGATGATGCTGCTTCATGAAGAAACCGAACTAAAAGAAAGATGCACTTTGGCATCACATGCTTTTCTTGGCAAGACATCATCACGCTTTTGGAGAAAGGACTGCACCTTTGATACTGCGATTGTTTATAAGGCAGTAGTAAAAGAAATGATCCTGTACAGGTCGGACACTAGGTCAAATTTACCTAGCTAAATTATCTACCGAAGCTAATCCAGGTTGTAATTGAGGAGAGCTTGAGTTAAGACCCACTTCACCCAGAAGAATGCCGAACGATAGCGAACTAGCTTCGGGCTAAGGATCCATGAAGACAGATAGTTTTCCATTGGGATCACCCAAGAAAAAAGAAACTCCTTGGTATGCTGAAGAGAGACTGGAAGAATGATCTGGATTTTGATGACTAACTAGATGGAGCATGGGACTAATAATCATTTCTAGAGAATCAATGTTTTAATAAACATAAGATTTCACATAGTTATAATTAAAAGAGAAGGTAATAACAATGCATAATAAACAAGTACATAATAAAAACATATGGCAGTCTGATATGAGCGTACAACGGGTTGTCTTCAATGAGGTCTTCCCTCTTCTGCCAGAGGATCGAACACGCTGTTCCTTCATCTGCTTCCTTCTTCTTCGCGACTTCCTCTGGGAGTTATAAAGAAGTTCCACTTTGCCACCCTGTTGATGATGTCCAGCAGCGTTTTTTGAAAATAGTTGATAACCATTATTTTCCGGAGTACCTGAACCATTTGCAATGAGTACCTGGGCCCTCCAAGAGGACTGGCTCGGTTCAATGAAGCCCTCTTCGAGCAGCTTCCTGATTTCTGACTCGACGAAGAAGTAGCACGTTTGGGACGCGGCGCAAAGAGCTTGATCGACAGAGCCTGTAAACCTGTCGTCTGTTAGTCCGGACGGACCGTGTCAGAGACGGAGGGAGGGCACGCCGCCGGATTGGTCATCTGACAGAAAGTGGAGTATTCGAGTTCCAGGGCTGGGCTAACCGTCTCGTCTAACTCAAAGTTGTCCAGCAGTCACTGATGGATGTCCGACGAGGCAAAGCCTCTCCTCATTTAAGTCTGCAGCGGTCGGATTGACATCGAGTCGCCTTGGCTACAAAGACTTAATAATTATTTTAGCATCGCTAAGAATGTTTATTAAATTGAACTAATAGTCTTTTCTCGAGAACCAAGGTTTTAATAAACAAGCTTTCACATAGTTATGATTAACTGAGGTGTTAATAGCAATTCATAACAAACACACAATAAAAAAATTAAGGAAGTAAGTTTAAATCGTACAGGAGCTAGAAAAAAAAAAAATCTCTACCTCAGTCGGGGAGGTAGAGAGTTTTAAGTAAGGATTTAAATGACATCATAATATGTCATAACCCTGAAGCAACCTGTCTGTAACTTATTCAATAAAATTGGGAACGTTAAAGGAATAAATGGAAAACAGATTTTTATATAATTCAACAACACTTGAACAATTTAATATAACTTTCTTAAAAACTTGTTACATATGTTTTTCTCATACACAACACTAATTATATAAATTAAACACAAAGCAGAACTGTAAATTAAACATTAAACAATCGCCAATCAATAAGTTTCTATAAACACCAGACATACTCATTCAACACTTGCTGTAAACCTTAAACTGTACTTTACTTTTACCTCCCATATCTATCGATATAGGATTATCGACATACTCGCAACACTGTCATAATTAAGAGAGTAATTTAATTTATTAAGTAGAATAATGAACTAGTAATTACACTACTGGCATTAAAAAGTAAAAAAAAAAAAAAGATGCCAATAATCAATAAAGTCCTAATATGGAAGACTACTTGTTAGGAATGCACTTATACTTACCACTAATCGACACAGCGTTAAGCTGATGGTTATCTTGCTTGACTAGGCATACGACTGACCTACGCTTTCTAGGGGTTCTCTTCATAAAGGAGATAAATCCGGCCTAGATAATGCTCAGAAGGAAGGGCTCGTATTTCTGATCCACGTAAAATAGAGCCAGATAGCTTCATGCCAGACTTTCAAGATACCTTCTAAAAAGTTTCTAAATCAACGCCAAGACTCGCGTCTGCTGCACCCATATTCCTAAACACTTTCATGGCAACTTTTGCTGTTCAAATTTAACAAAATTCTCTCAAATAAATTTTTACGAGAATTAAGCATTTTTTCTGATGGTAAATTTTGTTAAATTCATTGATAATGTTTGACAAGCTTTACATTTTAGTGCTCATGGTCAGTACTGGTTATTGAAATTAAGTTAGTTATCAAAACATCACTCCGATTTGAAATTTATTTACAGACTAGGACTAGTCAAATTAAATTTCTGGCTGTGTTTATAATATGGTATTTTGTTTAATTACTATACCAGTTAATAGTATTTTAATCCAATAAGTCTCTTTAAACACAGTCAGAAATTTAATAAATAGAGCAATTAATCTCACAGATATTAAAAAAATAACATTGGCGTAGATTTACGAAACATGAAGTATTTCAGTGCTAAATTTTCATTTCATGGCTCAGAATCTAATACCTACACATTGACTTACATCGTTATCCATATGTTGGCTACAAACAATTTAAACCCAAAAAAAAATTTGTTTATTTTGGATTCTTAATTTAAATGTAATATGTCATTTTCATATAATATAATAAAAACCAGTGGTTGCTTTAGCGTGATTTTTAAATTTGATAGTTGAGGTAAATTTCCACCCCTAATGGTTCAATTTCTCTATTTTTTTCTTTATATATTCTTTATATACAAAAGTGTTTTGAGTTACATCGAGTTTAGAATAATTTTGTGCCCAACAAAACTAAAATCAGAAATCTGATCTAGGAAACGAACGAAATGTTCTCATTGCAAAAGTATGCTAAGTTTCGTTTGTGTAATATTTTGTAGTAAAATAATAAAAAAACTGTAGGTACTAGAGGCTATACACTTCCACACACGCAAACACATTACATTATATTTTTGTATCCAACAGATAGAATTGAGAAAATATCGTCAAATTTTTAATTATTCTGTTTTTCGAAAAAATCCACATTTTTTGAAAATATTCTTTACTAGATTTAATAAAATTTGATCAGCTTTAGAAATTAATTAAACGTATTATTATTCTATTTCAAAATAATAATTTAGAATTAAATCTTATTTCAAAAAATTTTTTAAGAATATTTATTCACATTCCTGAACATCTTCAAACTTGCATTCTGCAAAATTTTGCCATTAGACAGCCCGAAAATACAAAAAAAAAAAAAATTGCCTTGGAATTTTATTACATTTATTAATTGAAATNCTGAAAAGTGATATTTTATAAACTATTTTTTTTTTATAAATATTAATTTTATCGTGGTACTTAATACCACGTAAATTTAAATCAATTAATGCTAGGAAATAGAATAAAAAATCTAACTGTACCATCAAGGACTCGAACCTAGGGTCTAAGGTTAGACTATCGACACTAGTGCTGTGAATTTAATGTTATCTGGCTCTCCCGGTATCGTAATTGGATAACGCGCTTACTCGGTTAGCAGGAGATCCAGGTTCGAGCCCTAGCTGGGAAAGTTAGATTTTTATTCTATTTCCTCGCATAAATGTTTTTTTTTTTTTTACTTTTTATTGGCCTATTCACAGGTTAACTAATTTTCTTTTTATATTTTATGAAATATAAAAAGTAGGAAGAAACAAAGCTCTAGTGGTAGAATTATTATAAATGACATATAACTCTTCTAAGATTAAGGATTTAAGTGGTTTTTATGTAATCCACGAATTCCTCTAGACTAGAGATTTCTCTGCAGCATTCCTGACATTGTGCTCGACGTTGTCGCAGGCAATGTGGGAGACGTAGGCTCCCAAAGTATCCCTCCTTCTACTAAATTCATTGAGATTGTTTTACTCCTAGCGTTAAATGAAGATTCTCGTGGATGAAGAGAATGATTAACAGTTTTCACTTTATGAGAAACTGGAGTTAAATATCGCCATCGAAGGTTTTTTTTTTGTTTCGTTTTTTTCCGGCGGAATCGGTTAACTATTATAACAGTTTCTTATGTGACAAAAAAAAAAAAGACTAGTTTTTATTTAAAAAATTTACTTAACATCTTTATCTATAGAGATCAAATGGTTTAACGTTATTCAAAAGTACTTCTCATTCACTTGACTCTGCAATACGGACAGGAAAGCATTGAAATATACACTGTTTTGTCTGCACAGAAAATTTAGTTTAACTGGTTGGCCCATTTGATCTGTCCTGAATGAGAGAAACTTCTTTTTAAAGGCAGATGATTTGAATTTAAAAATAACTTACCCTAATACTTTTGTTTTTAAATAATAAGTAAAACCCTGAATCTATTTGACCTGATAATAATTACACAAAGTAATAGATACAAATAAAACCGTTACAAATTCATTTTAAGCAAGAGTTCCTGCATGTATAAATAAATTAACACTCATTACCCAAAACATGATACATACCTAATTTAATATACAACTTTAAGATTTCTTCATGATTTTAATAAAGAAGTAATAAGGGCACGCTTGTTTTAGTCCTATCGAAGAGGAAATCATTTTCTACTTGTCCAATTAATTGCATATCTTACCCGTTAATTAAAATGTGTAATTAAAGATCCGTCAAAACTTTCCAGCACAATTGAAGAGATTATCTGTCTAAAAGTGAAACCGGAATTCGGTCATGAGCTGCCCACTGCCCATGGAAATCTTCTGGCCATCCATCGTAACAGGCAGACTACGCTACTAACAGTTCTCCAAGGGGCGCCTGGGTAGAACACGGGGGCGCGTTCGGGTCTCGCAATCCTGGCGCTGAGGGTTCGAATCCCGGGCAGGCTTTTATCGAGAAATAAGGCCTGCCCTGAGCCATGGATGTTTAGAATGGGATGGCAACCCGTAGACAGCCCTCCCTTCCATGACCTTAAGTGGCTGAAAGTGTGGCTAACACTCATTTAAAAAATTAAATTTCCAATAATGTCAAAGAATGTGTAGAATGTGAAACAAGCTTACAAATATCTCCATAATTTCCAAAAATTTTATTTCATGGTTAAAATTGTCTCCAAGTTGTTGCCTGTAGTTATTAATAATATTATTATAAATATTTCACAGATCTGAATTTTATTAAAATACATTAAGATTAAAATTGAGTAATTAAAACTAGGCTTTGTTTATCGTAAAAGCTGCTCCCATTATGTAATCCATTATTATCCCATAAGAAATAACCAATTAGCAATAGGTTGTTAAAATAAATAAATAAATACAAAATAATCTCTTTTTTATATGAAAAGTGTATCAAATTGGAAATAATTTTCAGAACTAGCCACATTTCATGTTAAAATGCAAAAGATATTTATGCTCTACCAATTCAGAAGAGTCCAATTTAAATTTAAAATAAATTATTAGAAAATAATCTAAACATAAAAAGCCCGTTATATAGGAGCTGCATAAACTAATTAGATTCACAATGTTTTATTTTAATAGACATAAATGAGTGTATATGATTAATTATATTTACGAAGACGCTTAAAAACTATACTAGCAGAGAAGCATGAGTGAGGGAAGAGTTTAACGTCCATAGCTACATAAATCATATAAACATTAGATAATTTGATTTTAAATTCATCATGTTTTACAAACTCAAATAAAAAATTTTTTTTTCATATATAGTCTTCCTATAAACCTCCATCCCACGTCATCTGATTTCAGCAGAATGAATTAATGAATGAATTCTTTCAATAATATGCAATAAAAATACTAAATAGTATATTTTATTTCAATATTTTAAAAGTAAGAGGACTTGCCCAATACTCGAAATTACATACTTAAATATCTTCCTTTATAAGCATTTTTGTAAAACATATTGCAGAATATAAATGATAATTACACCTATTTTGATTTGTGCTAAATAATGAACATGTTAAGAATTTATATTTTATCTCTTAAGAGATTTATATTTTATCTCTATAAGTATTTATATCTCCCCCTAAATGTGTCCCTTTCTCCCTGACCGGTTTCAGCCATTTTTTTTTTTTTTTTACTTTTATTTATTTATTACATTCTGTTAAATTAAAACATTTTGTAATTTCAGCCATTAACAAACTAATACAACGATTTTCAAAATGAATATAAATATCAGTTGGCGCTCTGCCGGAAAATATGCTAGGGTGAAAATTAGAGAAATTACTGATATTTTATTAAAATGTAAAATGAGTCGGTAGGACTCTTCCGTTTTCCGGGGCATGTTAATAAAGTTCCAGTTGTTAATTTCATGATTTCAAATTAAGACAATTATTATATGATAACTAATTTTTTTTTCTTCTTCGTAAAAAAATTATATAATAACGAATCTCTTTTGCTTGTTTCAACATGGTACCTAATGAATTACCATTGTTTTTGTACTATTTGCAGTAGCATTGTTTTACTATTAAAGATATATCCGAATGTACACATATTTTATCATGACTCTCTATGGGTGTTTTAAATTAATTATAGAATCATGCAAAGAGTCTGACACGCAGAAGTAGCATAAACTAAGAAAATTTATCATGTTTCATTTAAGATAATTATAGGTAAGAATAAATGACTTAATTTGTAATGCAAGCTGAAGAAGACAAAGGCAAGATCACTAAAGTTGGCTCAAGACTTTTCTAGAAGGAAACAAAGAGAGAGAATTCAACATTCATAGTTACATTCTAAAATATCTTCTTAAATATGCGTTTTTCGAAAAATGTTATGATTTTATTAATTATGCTCTTCTATGAATTTATGTATATTTCTTCAAGTTTATATAAATAGGACACCTCATTTAAATAGTATATTGTTTATTGAATTATTTTTAAATGTGGAAAAAGTCAGGTAGACACTAGGAAGATAGATGTGGGTAATAATTGAACTATAGCTTTATTTATGCTAAATAAATAAATAATTATAATAATAATAAATAATTAAATTACAAATTATTTTATGTTTAATTTACGTAAGAGATGTTATTAATAAATGTAAACTTCTATAAGTTCTAATAATATTTGTATTTATAGCGTTTTGAATATCCTTCCACAGGTCTGGAATAAGACTATCTGTTTAAGGATTTTTTAAATTTCATTTCCTACTTATCATTATCTAAGAATGAAGATTGTTCATTTTGTCTTCCCTTAAAAATGTATTCATATATTTTCGTTTATTTGAATTCCAATTATTTTTAACAATTATATTTTCTATACATTATATATGTATGCTAAGTTTCG
>KZ807034.1:418677-430924 GCA_000696205.2 Oncopeltus fasciatus
ATATATAATTCTTTAAAAAAAACCTTAAAATAAAACCTTAGTAGATTTTTAACAAGCAATATTATTCAAGATGAAAATATAAATTTAATTTGAAAAATCTAAACAACTTTTAGCGCTAATTGATAAAATTCTACACTTTTTTTTTTAGGTTTTTATTTTATCGCAATCCAAGTTTTCTTCAACATAAGTAAAAACTATCGACTATATCAAGTTATATTATTATATTTTATGTTGTCATACATTATCATTATACACACAAACACACAAATATAATACGACGATGGCGAACCTGCGTTGCTTGAGGTTTTCAGGAATGGGCAGGGCTGAATGGATGGGTTGCTCCAGGGAATGAAAGTGCAGACATAGTTGCTGGAAGGCGATGGTGGTTATCTGTAGGCGAGTAGTCCCTCTTCTTCTATTCTTTGTACACCAGATTTTATTTTTTTTATTACTCGGCTAGAGAACTGTTGATGGCGTTTACACAGTGGGGCTTCTGTGGATCTTCTTGTTAGTAGTTGTCCACTACATTTGGCTCATCGTTGAGACTAATTACAATAAGACTTTGTCACCATATTAATGATTAATTAAGTTGCGGCACTGTAACACACCAGAAAGAGGCGAGCCGTTTAATGGAACAATGAAGTTACTTAGATCTCCCACACATTCGTTGTTGTTTTCTGGTTGGTTGATGTATTGTTATATGCCTTTCTTTTACGAGCCGATTCATAATCCAATATGATTAGACTTTAGTCCAAGTCTAAAGTACGTACAAACCCTGCGTTCCTACTCGTTGCATTCAAATGCTGATGAAGGTTTCGGGACACTATTTTACCAGCGCTATTACAACTATTTTACCTCCTTTTGAACCCGTGGGTAGTGTTATCCTTTAGTTTTCTTTGTCTGAAAGCACTGATCTATCGTTGAATGTGACATATTGAACTATTTAACGATAGTTGGGTTAGCGTCAGTGCATACAGGTACAACTGTATTTTTTCGTATTGGCCGTTAGGAAGGTGTTACTTACACCATCAGCCCGCTAATATTTAATTGAAGAAAAATATATATTTTATTCTGAGTCTATGAAGTCATTCTCAATAAAATATACAGATTATAATTAAAATACTCTATAATATGAGTTCTCAACCACCTTTCCACTCGGAAGTATTATGTTGTAGTGGCTGAACGTGTAGTGGTAGGCACTCAGGTAACAATTTCTCGCTAATCACCATCTTCGAGGTTTGATTCCCTTGCCACATTGTTGTGACTGGGTATTACTTGAAGATTACTGATAGAGTACTCTCTTGGCAGTTCAGGTCGAGTTGACTAGTTATAATTCCGAGCAGAGGGAGTGCTGGCGTAAAATGGTTCAGCATTTTTTGTTACTGGCAGTACTGTGCATAGAGTAAGTAGCTGTTGTCAGGACAACCGATGAACGCCTAATCTCTCTTGAATCTACAAAAAAAAATGTTTATTATTTAAAAAAAAATTGTTTCTTGAGTAAATTGAATACTAAACAGTATACTACCCCAATAAATATTAAAATCAAAAATTTCTTTGTTCAATTTTACACATTTACAGTCTTATGTTTCAAATTTAAACACTGCATTTATATAAAATTTACATAATAGTATATCACTATCGTATTATTTAATAGTATAATAGTGATATCATATCATATTATCTAATAGTATATCAATATTATTTATGAGATTGTGTTTTCAATAAAACTAAAAATGAATCGTACTTTGAAACATTTTCAAAAAAATGTTTCCATATTTATATAATGTTTATATTTTTGTTGCTCCTAAAGCTTTGATTTTCTGAATAACAAAGGAACATTGAATTATAAATATTTTATTTGGTTGTGGTTTTTTATCCCACGTAAATTTTAAATAATTAATGAGAGGGAATAGAATAAAAAAATCTATCTGTCCCAGCCAGGAATCGAACCTGGATCTCCTGATACCCGGGCCGGCGTGTTAAGCCACATGGATTAGGCTCTCGCTAGTGTAGAGGGAATTTAATGAGTTATCTAGCTAGTCCTGGTGGTGTAATGGCTTAACACGCCGGCCCAGATAGCAGGAGATCCAGGTTCGATTCCTGGCTGGGACAGATAGATTTTTTATTCTATTCCCTCTCATTAATTGTTTAGAAACATTAAATATTTTGTATATAAATTTTGAGTATAACTATGTAATGGTATTTATTGAGTTTCAATAGAAACCAACAGAACTTTTTTAATAAAGTGTTGGTTTACAAATAAACCTTTGCTTTTGATCTACCATATTGCAGATTTTACAATTTAACTTTTTAGCATTAGACCAGAACAAATAAATATAGCCATGAGTGATAGTTAATTCTCATGGAACTTCTAAGATTTTATCTGCAAAAACAAATGTTTTTAAGATGTTTGTTTTCAATATGCTTTCGGAGGACGCGGACTAAAAACAGACAGTTAAAAAGTTTTCAATATTTTTAAAAATTTCAAACCCAAATAAATAAGAAGAATACTTTTTCTTGGATTGAAATTAAAAAAGAATTTTCACAGAAAATTTTAATGATTTCGAATTTAATATAACTAAATTTAATACATAACATATTTTTGGTTTGATTTTCTTTTCAGTTTGATTAGCAGCTCGAAAGGAAGTAACACAACAGAAAGTACAACACTTCCGATGACCACTTCTTCAGAAATTCCTACCGAAGTACCAGACCTTCCACTTGAAGAAGATATCAAAGGGAACTCTACAGATCCCCCGGACATTCATGGAGGTGAGTGTTCCTCACTTCAGCATGATCCAACATGAAATGGTCCCTTCTTTTTGTCGGCGCCCATGATTTACCGAACCCGAATGTAGCCCGCTTTGAGCGAAAAGCCTAAATATTAGCGATTCAGACACTGACAGAAGTGTCTGGCGCCGGGCTAAGTTCTGGTCAGTTTGGTTGGTTTCCAGGCGAAGATCTAGGGAACGCACTCATAAACCAATTGCCAAGTGTGTGTTTTTATTTTGTCAGCCTCAGCCTTTTATTTTTGAAATATATGAAACAATTTTCCAGAAAAAATTATTTACATCTGACCCATATAAGTGTTATTATTATTTATTATTATTTTTTCCTTGGAGTAACGACACTATATAATGAATAAATAAATATTGAAAAATCCACATAAGACTTTAAAAGGGAAAATTGATTAGATAAATTCCTCAAAAGACTCCGATAAAAAGAACTGTGATTATAATCACAGTTTTTTTTTATCATAGTCTTTTGATAATTATCAAACAAACAGAAGACCTTAAAGTATGTGGTAACTAAATCAACCACAACCAGGAACAGGCTGTGCAATTTACTTTTATCACGACAGAAGAAAATAGTTGTAATGACTTGAGTATTTTTTTAAAATTTATAATTACAATTTATTGCAGGTTTTGATTCGATTAGTATGATCGGATAGAGTCCCATAACTAAATTTACAATAAATAGTTTTTTTTTTTTTTTCAAATATACAACTTCAATATATACTAGTAAGAAAAAAAAGTACAAAATTAAAAAAAGTTAAATTAAAATGGAGAAATTATAATTATATATTGGTTATATACCCATATTTTTTTGTAATCATCACCGAGTACGGCATATCATTAAGTGTCTCGAATGGTCTCTAAGAGGGGAAGTAATGCTAAATTTAATTGCAGTCAGCCATGGTATAAATCTGAATGCCATTTCACTCGGAAGGGTATATCTTAATTTTTGAAGATTTCTAGGAAAGTACGATATAAAGGTGGCATCTGACAAAACATTTATATATAAAAAAATTAATTCACTTTGCTTCAGAACGAAAAGATATATTATTTTCAGATAGGAGGAATTTAATTTTGCTTGCTCATTCTAGTATATAAAGGATGAAAATGGGGCTCCCAGATAACTCTTGGGATCCATTTGGGTCTTGCGATCCTGATGCTACAGGTTCAAATCCGGCTCGGTGTCAGGTCTTATCGATAAATAAAAGCTTGTCCATTCCTGTTTAGAATGGGGTGACNTATTTTATTCAATGCTTTTAAATATAATTTGAAAAACTAAGGTCATCACAGAGCAAAAATGAGCTCAGTACAGATTTGTCTAAGGATAAAAAATGTATTCTATAAGTGTGTAGGGTAACATGAGATAGAATGTTCAACTACAAATATTCATCAACTGAAAAACTGAGGAATTAGCTTAATTTACGCAGATGCGTGACGTACTTTTATTATGTACTCTGAGTCCCTTTTTAATGAAAATCGTGGACCTAAATTCTAAGTTTTTATCACCTTGGTGACCTGTAAAACCTATCCAAATTATTCCTCCTTCTTATTAATCTATATATATCTTCGCCTTCCTAATGAAGGTCCATATAGGAAAATTGAACCCAAAGACTTCAATTTTAACACTTGAATGCTGTGGGCTTCTTCATACTTAATGGCTGCATTCTTCTCCAATTTCTCACAATACATTAATATTTTATTGCCTTCGGAGATCTGGTGTGTCCAAGTGTCAAGAAAGATCATTATTGAGATAAGGAACTTTTTATGACTATGTCTAAATAAAGGTTAAAACCTACTTTGAAACTTTAATTCCCATATTGGACCTATGCTGGAGCCGATAATTGGAAGATAGCAGGTCCTTTTTTGTAAGCCCAGAAGAACCCCAATGTTCTGGCTCCTTCTCTATAGGTCTTCCGCCTTCTCATCTATATCTATTCTGAATATCCATATTCATGGTTTGCTTAGAATTCGCGAGGGCCGGTTCTAGACCAATGAATACTACTCCGGAATCCTTACTTTCAGTTTCAGTCAACCCCTAGACACATTTCATCCACCCTATCTTCTTCTCTACTTAGACTTCCAGCAATTTATTACACTCCTTGACTGATAAATCTATCTTCATCATCTGTTTGCCGTTTTCCTAGTACTTCCCAGATTTTCTTAACATTATCGGGAATAGTCCACCTTTTATGTGAATAACAGAATTTATTCCATTTCTTTTCCTACGCTTTAGTCAATTTTTTTCTTATATTTTCTTTCAAATTCTTTCTATTTCTTACAATACTCTTCCCTTACCGGCCACCTTTCAATCTGTTTGTGCCTTTCTAGTCACCTTTTTTATCATTATTTTGACACCTCTAGATCTTTTTTCGATTATTTTGATGTTCCTTCTAACAGTTTAATAATAATAACAATTCGATTAGGTGTTCTAACAATGTCAATTGTACTCTTCCTCTGCCTTTCCTTATCTCCCACTAAAAAATGTCTTTCAGCTGTCTTTCTTTCTCGAATTTACTGCTTTAACCTCTTTACCACTCTTTTCACATACTGACTCCATTTTTATATTTACTAGAATCTTAAATTAATCGAATAGCTTCTAGTTAAGTATAAGAAAGGAAATCCCAGAATATTAATCAAATTGTTTGGATGATAATAAATAAAATGTGGGTTTTACAGATACCCCGGTTGCCGAAGAGCTGAGAAGACCAATGAGCAAGTGCTTCATGAGTGGCCTCGAAGGAATCTGTCTTTCAGCTGATAAGTGCTACAATTCAGAAGGTCAGGCCTCAGCCCTATGTCCACATTCTGCTCACCTCTACTGCTGTGTCTGTAAGTCTTTCATTCCCAGGAGATATCACAATTTATATTATGTAACATTTGGGCACAAGTGGCTTATTGGAAGGATTAATTTCCAGTTAATGAGTAAATTAAATATAAGTTTGTCTTGCTCTTATCCCACTGTTTCAGAATTTTTTTTTCTGAGGTCTCAGCTATTCTCAAATGAGAGGTTTGAAAAATTTTTATTAAAACTAATAATTGTTAAATAATAAGAAAAATATCTTCAATAATTTTTTTTTTAATGAGGGATATTTATTTAATTTTTTCAGTTGTAATGACTTGAGTATTTTTTNNNNTTATTATAATTAGAGTTAACTAATATTATAATGTTTATGATTATAATTAATATTAAAAGAGATAAAACTAATCAATTTTTATCAGTTAGTTGAATTGAATTATAATGATTTCAGTTGTTCACACCTGTGGAGACATATCATCTCAGAAAGTATCCTACTTCAGATCCCCTGATTTTCCATCCAAGTCTTCAGGATCTTTGGCTTGTGACTTTGACATTGTAGTTCAGAGTAACACTTGTGCTGTTAGGTAAGCATTTAATCAAGCATACAGATTTGCATACCGTATTAAAGTAAGCATTCAGAAATACATTATGTTAACGCACTTAATTAAGTATCCTTTAACGAAAATTGGAAACTTTATGGGATCTAAAATACGCTTAATATAATTAAATTATCTGCATGAGAAGATTGAGATTAGATCGGCAGATTTGCAAAGGAGATGGATGATTTTGAATGACTCTACAGGCCTTAACTAATTGGATCTTCATAGTTAATTCTTCATACTCAAGTATTAACTTAAGGATGAATTGTTTTACCTAAAGTAAACCACTAAAGTAACAAATTTTTAAATGTTAAATAAGAAAGGAAAAGTCTGTTACGCAGAGGGGCTGCTTTAACTAAGATTACCCATGTTTCATTAAAGATGAACTATTCAGAAAGAAAACTGTGGGAAGAGGTTAGTCAGCCTTGAGCGCTGAAGAATTAAAAGCTGATAAACAAAAAAGGTTTTTTTTTTTAAATTCTCAACAACGTTTCAGTCTAAATTTCAGGCCTTCGTCAGGACAAATAGAGTGATGGAGAGAGACTCCTGCTCTTCATGATCATCCCATTTGTCCTGATGAAGGCCTGAAATTTAGGCCAAAACGTTGGTGATTGCAAAAAAAAAAAAACAACACTTTTTTGTTTACAAATCAGTTTTTAATTTTTTAGCTCACAGTAACGAATCCCTGACTACCTCTCCTCATAAAGCTTAACTAGTCACCTCCAAAAAGATAAAGGAGACTTGTTGAGGAATTTTATTTTATAAACCAGCGAAAATAATGAGCGCAAAAGGTGATCCATTAAGCCTGGCTACGGTGAGAAGAATGGGGGAACCGCTCAGCCGTAGTGTTATATTCGTAAATAACTTCCTTAATAAGCATTTTGGTAATAAAAATTGTAGAATTTAAATGTCATAAAAGTACATTTTACACCTATTTTATTCTATAAGTCTTATCGAAATTCTACCAAAAAATTTTATGTTTGAAAACTCTCTTTTTCATATCCGATTTGTACCAAAAATTAATTATTTTATGGGTTTCCAATGGAATAATAAATAACAAATTTTAATTATATATTTAAAANTTGTTAACGTCAAGAAAGAACCACACACTAAATTAAATAGTAGTGAGGGTGTCTTGCGACATTACTAACTACTGTGTTGCTCCAAAATAGAAATTTTAGTAAATTATGTCTTACACATATTATGTTCTATAGATTTTTTCGTATCTCTAACATTAACGAAGATTTTGACGATTTTTCAATATTTAGTCTTAATAACCTTCCTTCTCTTTAACTGGTTTAAGCGAACTTATCTATCTGGATGCAAATGTATCTTAAATACCAAATTTGGCATCTTTATTTTAAAATTTCTGAATACTAGAGCTTGCACAGATACACACACACACACACTGAATAATCGTAATTCAAAAGTAACATCATAGTTTCAATATTGAAAAAGCTAGATTTCCTTGCGAGAAATCTTATTTAAAATGAATTCTAAAAACAAATAGAACTCTTAAATTGGAGTCTCTAAAGTAATTGCATTTGATGATTTATACATTACAACACTTACAATCTCTCAAAGGGTGCAAGTCAACACCTTGAGAGATTGCCTTTTGAGGGTTGGAAGTTTTGACTTGCTTCCTTTGAGAAGTTGCATGAGAGTGCAAATGAAATTCAAGTAAGTGAAATACATTCTAAAGTACTTGTAACATTTCTAGGGTGGATTACATGAATGTTCACCTGGCCAGAAAGTTTGCGGGTGTCTGTGATATTGACCAATTGTTTATTCTCAACTCTATTGACGGCCCGACGGCAGGGCAGTGCGGGCCACTTTCAGGGTACTCTAGTAAGTCTCAACTTATCTTAATTTAAAAGTTTAAAGAAATCTTTTCGGGCACAGGTATATATTCTGCTTAAGTTATACTATTTCAAAGCCCCACTCAATGGTTTTTATCAAATTTGTTTTCAGCAACAGTAGCCGTCAATCCAGGGCAAATAAAGCCAATAAAAATTGCTGTACTTATTCAAAATGAAGCAACTTATTATTGGGAAATCAAAATAACGCAGTTAGCCTGCAACCAAGTTAAACATTTTAAAGGTAAATATCAACAAGGTCTAATCAACATAATGGTTTAAAAGTCAGTGTATTTCAAGTTTTTTTTGCACCAATCAGAGTGAAAATATGATAATTTAATCTTCTTCTTTCTTAATTATTTCATGTAAATAAAATATCATTAATGATAAATTACACCGCTATTTCAGTATGAGCAATTCTTGTTTACTTTTTAATTATTTATGTTTCAACATCCATTAGTTATCATGGGATGTTGAAACATAAGTACAGACGAGGCGGGGGGCCGCTGGCGAGCTGCTTATATAACTTCGTGAGAGTGATAAGACAAGCCTAGAAGGTTCTTTAAGGATTTCCAAGTAAGCCTTCTTCGCTTCCTAAGACGAGGAAAGCAGATTTCATCCTTTGATTGACCCCTGCCCGTACAGGTCTGGCCCTCACGCCACCTACTTCCCTATTCTTTAACAATATATATATATTCATTATTTCAAAAAATTAGTTCATTAACTGAAATTACAGCTAAAAAAAATTAAACAAAAGAAACAGCTTTTTTTTTTTTTTTTTTTATGAAATTTTGCGTGTTACCCTTAAGAGTAAAAAATAAGTTTGAGTTCGTTAATGGATGAAATCGAATGAATAAAAATTGGGAATTGCCAGAAGTGTAAAGTACCATTAAATCATTTTTTCTTATGCAGAAGGAATGATATTCAATTTAGATCAATAAAACAGCATATATTTATTTCTTGATAAACGATATACTTTATAAGTGATTACACGGTATGGAAAGTTCAGAATTTCAAATTGAAATTCAGAAGTTCCGAAGGAAATATGATTTCTATTTTCCTAATATTACACTTAAAATATTCGAAGGCACTATAACTCCAATAGCACCTAATTCTATTACATCAAATTCAACCTGATGTCACCCAATCCTATAACAGAAGAACATCACTTCCGACCTTGAGGTATAAATAACCTAATAGTGGTTGAACTATTTTTAAAATTAGGGATTGAGAGTTTTATTGGAATCATTTAAATAAATTTATTTATTTTATTATGTATTCGGATGAGATAAAGGGGTTTTTACTTATAGATCGAATTATTCGTTCGTTTCCGGCTGATGTACTGTGAATACCTTCTCCCAGTAAATCTTATATTCTAGTGGATTAACTTCAACAGATAAAAATTTATTAGCGTTATGAAAAAGTTTATAGAACTTAATGGGTAGAATATTTATTCTTTTAGCATTTATATTCTGAAATTTGTTTACGAAAAAAAAAACTATGAATGTAGAGCATCTACAGTCTAGTGCTAGTCTAGTGCATAAGATGTCCTCAGCTATCACACCAAATACCCTCACTGTCATCTCCAGCTTCTGAGATTAAATTAATCATTTACTTTTATCTATATTCTTATCAATTAACAGAACATGGGAAGTCTTAGTTTATGCAGCTCCTGCATGACCGACTTTTACTTTATTCTCAACATGTAACTAGTCCTCACATCACTAAGGCCCCTGATATTTTCTCACTGACTTATCGTCATGGACCGTAATAAATGTTCTCTCCAGCCTATTTTGTTAAATATTCCTTTCCTCTTTCATCATGTCTGCAGTGCACCGCAGTCAGTCGTTCCTTCTTTATAAGGTCCTCTAATTTTTGTAACTTCATCCCGCTCAACTTTAGTTAATATATCTCCATTACTTCTCTTAAATCCCAACAATTTAATCAAACTGCACAAATTACACCCTACAATTTGTCACCAAAGAATAATGATCATCACTATCTTTACTAAAACAAAATGTATTAGCAATTTTAACACTTTAGTATCATAGTAAACCATATTAATATTTTATTTTGTTTCGTCAGTCCTGAATCAACTCCTAATTTGTATATTCTATATGATTTGGATAGGCTTCGAATACCAGAGTAATTTAATATTTTCATTCATTAATTCATTCATTCATGTAATTTAGGTTGGTGACTCCTACAACTGTGTCAAGGAATCCGTTGGATTTCCTACAGTATGATTATTACCCAGAAATGGCCTGTACTAATGCTAAATGATCGTGTATGTATATTTACAGCTCCTCTTCGATGTGGAGAAGTGAGGAATGAAATATTTTCTGCATCTGCAACAACGTATTTTGGTAACAATTATCCTTTAAACTGGCAGCAGGATGATGTGGAAAGCTGGAGGAATCAAATACCACATCACACTTGGTGGAATTATCCTGAGCCTATTTTCAATAATTATTATTACAGTGAGTACGCCTATTTTTTAAGCCCAAACATACATAAAGAATTTAATTTAGCACCCAAATTATTTACTTTATTTATATGTTTTTTACTTTATAATTGCCTTTGATGTTAAGGAAGACTTTTTAAAATAAGATAGAGTTTCTAAGATTCACCTGATAACAAATATATATGAATAATGAGATATTAAAATTTCTTGGAAGGCTTAGATGATTTAGAGGCGTCCAGGTTTTTAACCTTACCTAACGCCTAATCTCTACGGTTAAAAACTCTGCATTTGAAATATGTACAATCTATTGAGGAGATAGAAACGATCATATCGAATCTCACAAACAATAATTCATCCGGAGAAAATCAGATATCATCCAAATTGTAGAAGACCCGCAACAGGAAAGCAATGAAATCCCTACAAAAAGTATTTCAGGAAATTATACTAGATGAATGGAAGTTGGTCCTGACCCAGGGTGGATAGGGAATCCACAAGAATAGAGATAAAACATCAACATCATCATATCACTTTTAGATTTATATGTGATATTCTCGAAGGCCTTACTTAATAGAGTTGAACCACAGTTAGATTACTAAATTAATTGTTAGATTAATAGATTATCAAGCTGTATTCAGAAGAAGCTGTGAAGGATGGAAGATCCTCATAAATTACACAGCTAAGCAGATATCAAAAGCGAAGAATAAATCGTCACATTTTTTGATTTCCAAAAGGTGTATACCTCACTAGATCGGGAAAACCTCCTTTTTTTTATTAAAAGAAATAAAACAAGTGTAATCAGGGGAGTTCTCAATTATACAATTCCCAAAGTTAGGCTCAAGAAAAATTGTCAGCTGCTTTTGAGATCAAGACTGAAATACGACAGGAACACCCTACACTGTTCAATTGTGGCTTTGAGAAGGTAGTCAGGGAATGGGATAAAGCAATCTATGGTGGAATCCGATTAGGATCGGTAAAAAGTGTTTCAACATTAAGTGTCTAGCTTTCGCAGATTACATGGCCCAACTGGCTGAGACACTGGATTGTGTGAGGACGCTGAAGCGCTGGAACAGATCCTCGCATTTCAGAAGCACAAGGAAAACTAGGCCTCGAGATTATTTTAAGACAAACCAAAATAATGACCAACATTAGGAATCTTCAGAAATAATTGACCACGGAGAAACAAAAAATAGAGATTGCCAGGGATTTTATATACCTCGAAGAATGGATTAGTGGTTAATGGCCTAAAGAAGAAACCAATGCCCTTCCAGCCTACAAAAGACATCTATCATAGCAAATTTGAAAGTTTCGATGTATTCGATATTGTTAGAATTATTTTTAAAAATTGAATAGAGCGTAATAAAAGTTAAATGTAATTTCCTAATACCTGTCATCTATAATATTTTTATTTTTTATGAAAATAAAAATCACACTCTCGGTTGGTCTAAGTCAGCTGCAGCAATCTTGCTTTAGATTCCTATTGCCCTTCCTGTAATATTAATTTAAGCATTTACTCTCATCATTTAATATTTTTAATAGAACATGGAAAATTTTTTAGTAGCTTCTGATTGAGAGAATTATTTTTCCTACATTTTGTTGAAGTTTAAATACAATAGCAAACAATAAAAGAAAATAATGTGACAAAGTTATTAAGATTTTCAATATTTTTTGCAATTTTAAAATGAAAACCAACACCCGAGGTAACACCCAGTAACCTCCTGCAGTGCCCCCCCCCACCC
>KZ807034.1:438130-450824 GCA_000696205.2 Oncopeltus fasciatus
AAAAAAAAAAAAAAAAAAAAAAAAAAAAAAAAAAAAAAAAAAATTAAAAACGTGGTGAAGAGTGGAATTGAATACGTAATAGGGAGCATTTGCGACTATTCGGAGGGTTTTGGATTGAAAGACCTGGATTCATTGGATGTTGGAAGGCTTGGCGGCACCCCAGATTTCTACTCCGTATGTCCAGATTGGTCGTAATAAGGTTTTGTAGAGCGTCAGTTTGTTCTCTATCGTAAGATTGAACTTCTTATTCATGAGTCTGTATAGAAGTCCATTGAGTTCTTGTCTTTTAATTTTTGTATGTTCGCCTCATGTAAATCGTGAGCCAAGATGGAACCCAAGGTAAAGAACGGAATTAGAATGTGGCAAAGGAATATTTTTAAATTACACAATTTCAGGAAAGTATTTTTTCCGCAATTGGAAATTAACTTGAACGCATTTTGCTTCATTCATGCTTACGTCGGAAGCCAAACTGATGATTGGGGAGGATATTGTAGGGTTCAATGGAAGACATTCGGTTTAACAAATTTTTTTCGAAAACCTTACAAAGTGAAGGAATGAGACTTATAGGACGGTAGGATAAAGGGTTATGTGGTGGTTTTCCAGGGTTAGGAAATAATATTATGTCGGAATATTTCCAGAGGAGTGGGAAGTGTGTAGTTCGGAGTATACAATCATAGATGTAGGTAAGGAATATAATTGCCTTCTTGTGAAGATTACGGAGAATTTGACCAGTGATTAAATCATATCCGGGTGATTTGGACACTTGACCTCGGAAGGCGTTACTGCCTTGAAAGATATAGGTGCAAAGACATAGGTAATGGCATGTCCAGAGGCTCCTCAGCCTCCTTGGTATTGGACAGGCCCAAGGGGTAGAATGAGAAGTAAATGTTTGCTTGAGGTGCTGGGCAAGAATTTCGGCCTTGCCTTTGTCAGAAGAAGCCCAGGAACCATCTCCTCGGCTCAAGGGGGTAGAAGCTTCATGGCTCTTAAGGATTCTGCGAGTAGCAATCCAGAGGGATTAGTCTCCTGCTGAGAGAGAAGACAGATGGGCATTGAAAGCCTCATTTCGTAAAGCACCTAATTTTTGCTTTACGAGCCTGGAAAGGCAATTAAAGTCTTATCGATCTGTGGGGTGTCTCTGTTTTTAGAACAACGCCCTTGAGCGGCGTTTCGCTATTATGAGCTTTTTAAGCGAATCTGGGAGTGGCTTTTGGGACTCAGAAGAGTATTTGGTAAATTTTGGTTTAAGATTAGCCATACATATGCATTGCTGAAGGTTTACGGTAAAGGAGTTGTACACTCATATCTAAATCCTCAGAGGTTTCAGAGAAATTCCGAGGTCAAGAGACTCTTCTATGTGAGTTCTAAACAAGGTCCAGTCGACTGGACCATTAATGAGGGAGGAGGGCAATTGTTTTGGAATGGGGGTCAAGGATAACGTAAGGAGGACTAGGCTGTGGTCAGAAGAGAGTAGAAGCAGAATAATAAAGAAGAGTAAGGTTTTTGCAGATGAAGAAGTCCAGGATATCAGGAAGGCGGTTTATATCAGAGGGCCAATAAGTGGGAGAGGAAGGACTAATTGTGGAGAGGTTTTTGGATGATACTGCATTATATAGAGATCGACCACGAGAGTTGGTCGTTCTCGATCCCCATTGCAAGTGTTTCGCATTATAGTCTTTCTCCACCGGCAAGGAAACGGGGACCAAGGTTTTTGAGGAAAGTGGAAAATTTTGGTGTAGTGAAAGGCTTATTTGGAGGACAATACATAGCTGAAATTGTGATAGAATAAGAAGTTGTAGAAATTGACACTGTTGTTGATTGAAGGGACTCTGTGGGAATGGAGGGTAAAATATGATGGATATAGGAATTCTTGATAAGAAGTGCAGTTCCATCATGAGCTAGCACGTCAGGATGGTTTGTCCTATAAGTGTGGTAGCCAGTAATTTTTAGATCTAGTTTAGTTAGTCTTGTTTCTGTCTGCCGTTAGCATTCCATTGGAGGATAGAAAATTGAATTCTTGGATTGGGTAATCATGGTGTGGGAGTTGGTAGGGTCATTTTGGTGAACAGGTTAGTCAGAAGGGATATGGTAGTGCGATGAGGGAGTTCAGTTGTGAGAGAGGGAGTGAAATATGGTGTGGAGATCATTAGATGAGGGTGGAGTTGGGACGTTAGATATAGAGTATCACTCCCTCCTGGGTGGGGGATGCGGTTGTGGTTGTGGCTCGTCTCGTCTGGGATGATCCTGAGTTGATTGCGTCATTCAAGCATAGGACAATCTTCTCTGGGGTCGGCTTATGATCACGTTTATGGCGTTTCTGACACTGAATCCCAAGTCAGTCAACTCCCGCTTGATGAAGTCTGGGGAAGTTGTGCGGTGTAGATGTCGAATCAGCACTCTTACAGCCCTCTCTTCCTTGAACTGGTATGTGTGGTGCTGCGCATTCGTTTCCTTCAGTAATGAATAGTTTTTCTGTTGGTATCTGGCCTGTCAGGGATTATTTTTGTGTCTTGTTGTCTATTGACACACGTATATCTGTCGGGCCGCACTCGCTCATTCAGCTAGGACTCATCAGTTTAAAATCGTTTAGATTTTTTACAAATATTGGCGGTGGTAGTATTACTCGAGGGACTGTTGTATCTTCTTCCATATTTTCGCCTTCCATGTCCTAAAGGGCTTGGAAGGGGTTCTAAGTAGCAAAACGCGACTGTGTGCGCTCTACTTCCTCTGACGTATGCTACCAATTGACAAATTTTTTAAATTTGTGTTTTTTGGATCTACCTTGAAGAAACCCCAACTAAAATCATCTAAGAATAATATCTACGGTCAAAAACCTCTCCTTTTGTAGATCATTAAGAGTATTGTTTTCCAAAAAGCAATCTTTAATGGATTGTTTCACATATTTTTTAAGCAGTTTGGAGAATCCATTTATTGAAATAGGCCTAGAGTTAGAGTAAGATCTTTTTTTGTAGAGTCTGTTACATTTTTGAAACAATTTGTGACATTTGTGTTATTATGATAAACATGATGATAGCCATTTTGATAAATAAAACAGATGTGTGAGTTTTTCAGTAGTTCTTTCTTATGGAATTAACTTATTGAGTTAATCTCTTTAGCTGTTTATTTTTTTACCATTTCATCTTCCGGGTTGGACCGAGTCAAATTGTTCTTATTTGCCGAGCTTTCGCACATCATGTGATGGCTTCTTCAGGGCTGAAAAGAGAATTCTCTTTTCAGCCCTGAAGAAGCCATCACATGATGTGCGAAAGCTCGGCAAATAAGAACAATTTGACTCGGTCCAACCCGGAAGATGAAATGGTAATTACATCTGACGACCGACGAAGCCTACGTGAACATGTTTATTTTTTTTTTGTACCTCTTCAAAAGCTGTATTTCAAACAAAGTTTTGATGTATTTCTGATTACAGATTACTTTTCAGTGAAATAAAAAAATAGCCACCTTATGCATTTCGTATATATTTTATTCCACTTCTCGTAGTGGACCAAAAAGTATTAAGTACATGGGAGCAACTGTAAAAATATAACATTTTTTTAAGATCAAACATTGATAACAAAAACAGTAATTTTCATATTTTTATGCAAACTTTCATCGTCTTGCCTTTGCCAAAACCTGGTCTCCCTCTTTCCCGATGTCAACTATTAATGAACTATTCATTTTTTCTTATTATTAATTTATTTTATTTCACTTGTCTAGGGTGACAGTGGTGGGCCTCTAACATTACAAGACAAGACGGGAAGACATATTCTAATTGGTGTAGTAAGCTTTGGTGTTACTGGCTGTGCAGTTCGGCCTGCATTTCCAGATTTATATACAAGAGTTTCAGAATATACCAAGTGGATTGATGTAAATGCACTCTGAAAGTTCCTTTAAGCAAAGAACATAATAAAAAATTAAGTCCCTCTTAATTTTTTAAACAGTTGTAAATGTTACCTTTAGTATAATTTAAGTATAAATTTTTATTCTAAGCTTTATTACTCTACTAAGAAACGATGAAAGCTTATTATTCATTAAATAATTTATTTATTATTAATATCTCATACCATATTACTTCATTCAAATCAGTTTCAAGGTATAAAATAATTAATTTATGAAAGACAAAATTTTTTAATAACACCCTGATCCCAAACTATTCTAAGAGAAAGCAAGTGAAACTTAAAATTTATCAAGAAATTCAAATTTGTGAAAGAACTTTTAGCCTGATAAATTTTCTGACATATGATCACAATAAACACACATAGTCATACTCAACAAATTCAAGGCATATGTTAAAATAACATTCGTGGTGTTATATTACATTCTACATTTTTTGATCATTAAGGAACACAGAATTGATTTCCTGATAAGGAGATTCAGGGATATGTAATTAACACTAGTTGGTTTAAAGTATTAGCAGAGGTCTCAGTCCCTTTGCTGACTACTATTTATCCAGATATTGAAGGAAGTTCCTCTTAAAGATAGCTCTTTCAATCACAGAAATCAGAAGTACAAACCAAGCTTATGGGAAAATACTCTCCGAAAAGCCCAGAATATTTATTTTTAAAAAAGTGCAGATCAATGTTTTAAGAAAAAATTAAATTTGATAAGATTTAACTTAACTCTGGGTTAGGTAGGCATTTTCACATATATGTATGGTACACAATATCTTAATATACATGTACGTATTCTTATTTGAAGAAATAAATAAATAAAAATTAAAAAGATGTCAAGAAAAACTTCAGTCGCAAAATAAAAGGTCTTCCACAAGTAGCGAATACAGTATCTAATATTATAAAAATCCAAAACTCCAACAAATATATACATTCAAATAACTATTTAATTTTTAAAATTTTGGTTAAGTATTATTTTTAATTAATAATTACATAAAACTCTAGTAATAGAAAACTGAAATGAATTATCATATAGCTACAAGAAAATAACCTCTACAGATTTTTTTTTTAGTTTACATTCATACAGTGTTATGATTTGGTTTACTTAATCTGTAACCTTCAATATTATGCTATTGGTTTAACCACAAATCTAAAAATGCATCACACAGAAACTGCTTATACTAAGCAAATTCCTCAGCCTCTTAATTAATGAATGTTTGAAATTGGACTTTCCAAGTTGTGTAAAACCACTTCTAATACAGTTTTATAAAAAACAAAGAAACAATGTATAATTTTAAAATAATATCATGTAATAGGGTTGCGTATCAACAATTACTTCTGCTAGATCATGGAAAAGTTATCTAATGTTTCTTTAAAGATAAAACCCTGACTCCTAGTCAATAAAATTATGTATTTTATTATGCATACTTTTAAATAATCATTTTTTTAAGTTGAATATCAAGTATTGTTGTGTTTTAATGTAAGTTATGGTCTCTGCAGTTTAAAAATGTTAACTAGGGGTAGGGTTGTAATTTAAACCCAACCTCTGATCCTGTGATTGAATAATTGTTTTAATATTATACATCAACCTTCATTGGCTTAGAAAATTATATCCATGAGATTGCTAAAATGCACCTCATTTTTTTATTATACCAAAAATTTGGATAGTTCATATACACTAGTTCTTAATAGTTGTTTGAGTGACATGAAGTTATGTTGAACTTGAATGAAAATTAAAATAACTAGCAGTTTCATTTGAATAATTCTATAACAAATACAATTTATCAAATTGGTATAAAGTTTTGCATTTTTTTGTTTAATTTAAATGGAGAAAGTTCATTAAAAAAAATGCCTTTATTCCAGAAAAAATGTCACACCACAGATGGATTTTCCAAATAAAGGAAAATAAATTTCATGAAATTATAATTTGGATTTTGCTAAAGAGATACATCAAGAAAAAACTTCAAATTAGACATTCATTTCTAATTCTAAGATGATTTTGACCCAACTAAAATCATCTTAGAATAATATCTACGGTCAACAAACTCTTCTTTTATTCATTTCTAATTCTCAACATAATTTGAGTAAATTAATGTAAATAAAATCCAGGTTTTTCGGACACTGCACTAGATTCACCCTCCTCGAACAATCATCTTCCTTCCACCTGAAGTCACTGATATCAAAAGTCATACATTTAGTGAGTGCTTCCAATAAGACTAATGGCATATCTTAGTCAATTTTGTGCTACGGTTAGTTCATTCCTTACTGTTCTGGGTACCCAGCTACATATCTATTTAACCAGTTGCACAGCATATTCTCATCAGCTGAACATCAAATCATAAGCATAGACTCATACTAAAATACAAAGATATTAAAGTCCTGTTAAAAATGAACCTATGGATTTGTTACTTCAACAACTTTGCAATAAATGTTATTTTGGATACATCCAAATTAGAAGACAAGCAAGTCTGACAACATTTACTTCTCTAAGGTCATCAAAAAAACTTTAGAACGGATAAATTTTGAGAGTGGTGTCATTGGTCACCTTCTCTCCTCATGTGATTGATATTGAATGTCATATTTTTTCTAATTCATTGTGGTGGTCAAATTACAAAATGTTTTAATTTAACAGAATGTAATTAATAAATAAAAGTTTAAAAAAAAAAAAAAAAAAGATTGCCTAAAGAACCTGATCCTAATACTATTTTCCTAAGAAATTGATTCAATTTAGGGGTATATCTGGTCTAACCAATAGTAGTCTGATCCTGGAGACATGCATAATTATTTTTTTGCTCCTCCTCTGCATTTTAAAGCTTCCTGTTGTTATAAGAATGCTTGAGGATCTACCAAGCTATCATAAACCCCAAGCCACCATCATGACTTAACACAATATTCTTACCATAATAACTTTCCCTGTAGCTGGAGTAACCACTTTGTTTACCCCTGTAAATTAAAAAAAATTAGGGGTCCCAATCAACACTCAAAATATTTCTTGATAAGCATTTTTTCTAAATCAGTTTTATAGCTTTTCTTTTTTGTAACACTAATAATAACAAAAGATATTAAAATTTTAAATTTAGGTCCTCCCCACTCTTCTCCTGACTGATTTCAGTCATTAACAAATTCAATTTATTATTTACAGTTTACATTCTTACTTAGCTTAAACACTGAGTTTGATTTTATTATTTTTAAAATTTTGGATGCTAGAATGTGTACCGAAATAAATTTTAATTTATTTTTTATCTTGAGGAGAGCTCCTTTCACTTTCTGTCAGCCTGATACTCTGTTCGGATCTTGCGGGTATCAGGCTGACAACATGAAAAGAGCTCTCTGAAAGATGAGACCAGTCTTTTTTTTCCGATTATGCAGAGAGAGCTCCTTCACTTTCTGCCAACCTAATACTCACAAGATACTAACCCGGTATCAGGCTGACAGAACATGAAAAGAGCTCTCTGCAAAATGGGACTTCCCTCTCTCTGCCTTTTATGATGGGCTCCTTCCACTTTCTGTCAGCCTGATACTCACAAGATCGAGCAGAGTATCAGGCTAACAGGACATTGAAAGAGCTCTCTGCAAGATGAGACTTCATTATGCAGAGAGCTCCTTTCACTTTCTGCCAGCCTGATACTAACAAGATCCTAGCCGAGTACCAGGCTGACAGAACATGAGAAGAGCTCTCTCTCTCTCTCTCTCTGCAAGAGCGTGAGTAAAATTATTTATTATTATGATCTTGTTTATTTAAATAATAATATTAAATATTTATTATTAGGAGCTCTTATCAGAATCTGTTCTTGTCTGTGAATCTGATACTTGTCTCTGCACCTTAAAAAAATTCTCATTGTCTTTTTCTATCTAGAGAGTATTAGGCTGACAGAACTGGTCAGGAAGTTTCATCTTTCAGTGAGCTCCTATCACATTCTGTCAGCCTGATACTTACTTTTCTCTGCACCTTGAAATTCTCCTTGTCTTTTCTTGTGTTTCTAATCTTGTGTGAGGATCTTGTGAGATCAGGCTGACAAAACATACAAAAAAAAAAAAAAAAAAAAAGGAGCTCTCCAAGATCATAAAAAAAGATGGTCCAGAAGTTTTAAGGATCCTAGACCAGGCTGACAGAAAATCATCTTTCAAAGAGCTCCTTTCACATTCTGTCAGCCTAATACTCGCAAGATTGAAAAAGACATCCAGAAATTTAAGGTGCAGACAAGTAAGTATCAGGCTGACAGAACGTGAAAGGAGCTCTCTGCATAATTAAAAAAAGACTGGTAGGCGAAGTCTCATCTTGTAGAGAGTTTTCTGCTTACACTTTCTGTCAGCCTGATACTCACAAAATCGAAAAAGACTTGGGAAGAAGTTTTAGGGCTCAAGAGGAGAAGGTTTGAGAGAAGAAATTTAATTAACTTTAATGGCAAATATGAAAAACACAACACATTTCTTAATATATGTTTTAACTAAACTTCTAGTTAGCTATTAACACTCCAATATATTGATTTCTGATAAATAATTAAAGAAACAATATCTTATTTATATACTCCTAAGACATTTTGGAGTATCCATAAGCATATCTGAATGTGCCATTAATTTGCCCAAATGCTGTGATATTTTTCAAAAATAAAAATAATTTTAATCATATTTAACATTTAAATTCCATTTAATATTAGTATTATAGAGAATTCTTGGCTTCATGCTAATTATAAATGTTTAAGACTTACCCAAATAGTCCCTTGATTATCATTAAGGCCTAATGATAATCAATGGTGCTTATTATAAATTAAAAAGTCAGCATAATACCATTCCCAGCCTCTCCCTAAATTATCTGATTATTGTTTTAACCATTTGATTTTGACACTAATGTTATTAAGCAGTAAATAAAGGTGTAAACACAAATAAATTACATTTATTAATAAATACATAAATAATATTTGAATTAAAAAAAAAAAAATATGTTTTTAGTATATTTAAGTATTAAATAATTTTCCAATTAAGATCAGTATGTTTCAAGTCAATTGAAGAATTTGTAATCACACATTAAAAAATAAACAAAATAACAATGAATAGTAAAGAATATGAGAATAATATACAAATATTTAATACACACCATTAGATAACTTGTGAGGGACTTAACATATGAACACACACACACATGTGTGCACTCACTTACATATAAAAAAGAAACTTCGTATGACAAAATTATGTTATTCTTGGAAAAATTATTTGATATTTTTTTATAGCTTACATCATAAAATCCTAAAATGGATGTCAACTACTGTCAACTAAACATACTATGCTCAGAAAAAATACAATTTTGGGAGAATCAGATTAAAACTTTTTCTTATAAGACCAGAATTAGCATTTTCCACTCCTTATTAATAGTAAAAACTGGTATGGTCCAGAATTATATACATAAATATAATATAATATTTAAGTGTGTGTGTATATTACACCCATAAAAATGTCATTATCAAATATTTGTGACATTCACTTTATAATTAGTAAATATAAAACTTTTTGGTAGCTTCCATGCTTACCTTCATTAGCCAATAATTATTGTTTAGTTTGTCTCAAAGTATTTAAAAAAAAAAAAAAAAAAAAAAAAAAAATTTATCCTTAAAATTATAAACACCACTCACTACACAGCAGAAAAAGTAGATATTGATTATTCAGGAAAATGAAGGCAACACATATACATTATCATCCTGACTAGAATTTGAAGGCTTAACGATAACACACACACAAAAAAAATAATATGCAGTCTTTTTAACAAAACAAATTACAAAATATACAAAAAAAAAATACATATAATACATCTATTACTTATATTTCTAAAGCCTGATTAAAATAAAAACAGGCAAAATGTTTATGATGAAATACGTTGCTTTTTAATAACTTTATTCCTCACCAATAATAAGATGAAGAAAATTATAAAATTGAAATTGGGAAAAATAAATATAACACAAACAACTTAATTTCTTCCTCAATAATAATGATTGCACATTTTAAAAATGGAATAGTATGCTCAAGAGCTTGAGACTACAATTAGTGTACTAAATAACTAGAATTAAATTTATAATAAAGCTGAATAAAACTACAACATATTAGTCTAATTTTATAACAATAACAAAAATAAATTAGAATCCAAGCCGAGATAAAGACCTCGAGGCAAGTTTCCGATGACTGCCTGGAGCCCAACTCTTGCTTTTCTGCTTGAAGAGTCGGAAATCCAAAGTGTGAGCAGGATCTTCCATCTGTCTATATGACTGAGGCTCACATAGTTCTTTGTGAGACCTGAAGAAATTGCTGTAGCCTCCATGAAGGAGGTAAAGTTCAGGGTAGGAAAGGCTGGGGTAGGCATGACTGTTCCGGTCTTCCTGGCGAAGAAATCTAGCTCTGCAAAAAAAAAAAAAAAAAAAAAAAAAAAAAAATTCTTATCATCAATTTTAATTAAAATGATCATAAATTGAAAGATCAAAACTGTAAATAAAAGAGCTTTTCCTTACTTTTAATTGACAATTAAATATTTTAAAATAAAAACTTACAAAAAGGGCCCCCTTTCAGAGGAAAATTCGCAGTGAAAAATCAAGATATGCCGTTTGCCTTGTGAATTAACAGGGGGCTCCGAGTTCAGCAATACTTGGCGGATATCTTCACATGTATACAAATTTTGAGCCCCTCTTATATGTCCACCCTCGAATTCATAAGGATATCTATAAATTATGCTAATAATTAGGGATGTTGAGAAAATAATTTTGTAAATGAACAAAATAATTTTAATAAATGTTAGAAAGGAGGACTTTTGAAGTCCATATTACGAACCTATTAAGCTGTATGTTGTCCATGGAGGTCTTATATGATTAATAATTGAATAAAAATAATAAATACTTAACTATGAGAAAGTTTTAAAAATAAATAAATATATTTCTCTGCCTTATTAGTCACATGACTATAACACAGTTGTATAATTGCAACTAGTAGTATAACCCTAAGAATTAAAGGCATATTAGGTAAAACTTAATACACTATAATTGATTAATAATGAAATTTATTTATACACTTACCGGCAGTCAATAATTTTAAAATTTGATACTTCTTGGTCATAATCTCCATTCATAAGCTTGACCAAGGTTTCAGGGGAGATAGATTTTAGATCAACATGCTTTCCAGGAGAAAGAATTGGAAGAGCATAAGGCTTTGACATGTCACCAATCAGCTCTTCTTTCACAGCTAAAAGAATACGAGACTTAAAACACAAGAAATAAAGATAAGTTTAATCCAAATTAAAATTATATTACATAAATAATTCAATAGCAACATGTCCAAAGTCATTATACCACAAATTAAACATATAGAGTTTTTTAACTATAGAGATTATTAGATTTTTTTGTTGGGGTTCGGTCAACGTTGATCTGAAAAAATACAATTTAAAAAATGTGTACCTGACATGTAACCTAAAACATGGACAGATAATTAAAAAGTACACATTTTTTAAATTGTATTCTTTGTATCAACCTTGGCCGAATCACAACAAAAACATTTGTTTAATGCTAACAAAAAACATTAAACATTAATGTTCTCATAAATAATAGAAATACAAAAATTAACATTTAATTTACTATTTGAAATAATTCGATTAATTATAACAAATGACAAATGAGAAAAATTTAACTTACATCTATTGAGAGCCATGATAATTTCAGAATCAGATGAAGTTTTTAACAGAGTAGGTTGGTATTTGGTGAAGCCATATTGGAAAAGTGTCCCTTTCTTTTCCTCAGGTGCCTTAAAAGAGGTTTTATTATCATCTGAGACTCTTTCTGAAAGAGCATTTTTGAGAGTCCTTGCACGTTTGGCTGCAAAGAAGGGGGGTGAACTCAAACGTTTTCTGTTTCTATTTGGTGGGAAAAAATTGGCTGAAAGAAGTGTTCCTAGACCTGGGGGAGGCTGAGATTCATCATCAGCTGATGGTAGAAATGGTAGATCAGACCAGCCATCTTCAGAGATAACGGAGTCAGTTGAGAGGCTCTCAAATGAAAACTTAAGGCGGCGGCGTGGTGACTCTGTCCTCTTGGGGGCATATCCACTCGGCTCAATAAATCTACAAAAATACAAGCTTAAATCCATACATATTTCATATAAATTTTAAAATATTATTCAAAAGAATTCCATTATTCAATATATATATGAAAAGTCCAGGAATATATATATTTTTAAATTAGTCTTTAAATAAATAAATATATTTTAAATGATTTATTCCATTTATCTGTTCCGCCAAAATAAGTCTATCAACAGGCATTTCATGTCACCTAACAATCACCTTTACGAATTTATCTTAAGATATAATGCTTTAACAAAACAATAAAATTGAACTACTACTAGCCAAAATTTGAATTTTTTTAAACAAAAAAATTATATTTACCTTTTTGAACAATTAGTTTTATGTGATCAAATAAAATCATCACAATGTATCATATTTAATATTAATACAACATAACAATATTAAATTAGCAAGCATTCTAATAATTAAAAAAAAGTAAAATAAAAATAAACAATAAACATTACAAAATTCAAAGAGTGAATTAAATTGGAAGAACAAAAAAACAAACATTAACACATTAGCAAATCATGCAATTGCAAAACGAGAAACTTTTGATTTTAGGAATCTAAGAATTATTTTTACACATTTATTAAAAAAGCAAAAATTTGGAGCTCAATTAGTTAGTCAACCTGAACTATAAAAATATTAAATATTTAACTCATATAAATAATCTAAAGGGTTATTATTATTTCTACCACCAATGAATATAGAACTCTCA
>KZ807034.1:494967-505268 GCA_000696205.2 Oncopeltus fasciatus
TATATATTATATGTATTTGAAGCATATTTAAATTGTAAAAAAGTAAAAAAGTAGAAATTAATAGAGATCAATTTAAATAAATATCACAAAATTGAAAAATATAAAAAATTGAATGTAAACTGAATTACAAAATAATTAAATTACACTTTTCTTTTAAATTGAATTGCCCACTCATAACCTAGATATCTCAAAAAGTACATAAAATAATATAAATTAAAAGCGAGGAATCATTACACACAGCCGGCATTTAAAAGCTTATTACATAAAGAAAATTAGAATCCCAGACGAGACAAAGATTTGATGGCAAGTTTTCGATGGCTGCCAGGAGCCCAACTTTTGCTCTTCTGCTTGAAGTGACGTAAATCAGAGGTGTGAGCAGGATCTTCCATCTGTCTGTATGACTGAGGTTCACAGAATTCTTTGTGAGTCTTGAAGAAGTTGCTGTAGCCTCCACGGAGGAGGTAAAGCTCTGGGTAGGCAGGTTGGGATAGGCATGGCTTTTTCGGTCTTCTTGGCGAAGGAATCTTAATCTGTAAACATTGTAACAAAAACATTAATATTTACTTTATTTAAAAAAAAGTACCTTTAGGTGCACAGTTAGCTATCTTTTTAATAAAAAATATGAATAAAGAAAAAAAACTCAAAAAAAAGGGTCCCCTTTCATAAGAAAATTCACAGTGGAAAATCAAGATTTGTCGTTTGCCCCGCGCATCAACATGGGGCTCAGTTTTCAGCAATTCATGGGAGATATGTTCACAGGTATATAAACTCTGTGCGCCCCTAATATGTCCACCCTCGAATTCGTAAGGATAACTGCAAATAATGGAAACAATAATTTTACTAAAGTTATATTTGTCATGGATATGTAAAAAATAATATATAGTCATTCATCAAGTAAGATTAAAAAATTAAGGTTCAGGCAAGTAAGTTTATATAGTCCTCGATTTCAGTTAAGAGCTGTTAAGAGCGAGCTATAATACTTAGTTAACTATATAATGATACTTTCTCCTCCTATTAGGCTATTATCGTTAAAATACTGAAAATATTATTATTAAAACACTACATACCTTACCTACGAAAAAGTACTTTTGATTAAGAGTATGATAATACTGGTAAGTGAATGAGAACGATCGTTTTAGCTAATCATATTAATTTAAATCCTGAACTAGACTTAAGTATGAAGTTTAAGTATTTGACAATATGCATTATTTATAATTACCGGCAGTCAATAATTCTAAAAGATGCAACTTCATTGTCATAACCTCCATTCAAAAGCTTGGTTAATGTTTCAGAAGAAATTGATTTTAAATCAACATGTTTTCCAGGAGCTAGAAGAGGTAGAGCATGAGGCCTCGACATGTCACCAATTAGCTCTTCTTTAGCAGCTGAAAATAAATACAAATTGTAAATTAAAAGGAATAAAAAAAAATATAATATTAAACTATCCAACTTTTATCAAATTTAATAATAGCATATCTATATTGATTAAAAAAAAGGAATATAATTACAGTGAATAACCCAAGCAGAAACACTTTAAAAGCCTTATTACAGTAGAGTGTAACCCAGTGTTTCTAAACTCAATTTGAAGTTTAATGCATGATATCACTTGTACATAAATTATTTGACAAATTTAGCAAAATCAACTTACATCTATCGAGGGCCATGATAATCTCAGAATCTGAAGAAGCTTTCATCTGGGAAGTTTTGTTTTCGGTGAATCCATACTGAAGAAGTGTCCCAATTTTTTCCTTGTGTATCTTTGTCTTAGAAGGGGTTTCGTTTTCTTCTGAGGCTTTTTCTGAAAGAGGGCCACATACACGTTTTGCTGCAATTCCTGGAGAGGAAATCTTGTGCTTCTTATTTCTAATTGGAGAAGAAATACTTGCTGGGAAAAGTGTTCCCGTATTTGGAACAGGATGAGACTCATCCTCACTTGATAAACTTGTAGGCAAATCTGACCAGCCATCTTCAGAGATATCAGAATCAGTTGTGAGATTCTCGGATGCAAACTTAAGATAATGATGAGTTGAATCAGTAGTCTTGGGGGCGAACCCACTTGGCTCAACAAACCTGCAAATTATATAGAATTTTAACATGGACATTTACAATAAACTTTTAAATATTTGATGTAATTGTTCTACTACTCAAGTATTAAGTGGTAACAATAAGCTAAATACCTGAATGTTGGCTCAGAGATTGATGAATCCTGAGAGTTTGCTTCAATGTCTTCGAGGAGAATGTTCCTCTGCCTAACAACCATAGTGTAGGGTGAAGGGCTCTCAATGGTTGGGCTGTTATCATCAACAAACGTAAACCTCCTCACACAGCGACGAGGTGGGGTGCTTTCTCCCAACCCGTTCTGAAACAATCTGCAGAGCAAATAAATAAATAAATTAAACATTATATAAGAAAAACAAAATATTAAATAAATATAATCAAAATTAGTCGAAAACTTGAACATGTGGGCCTCTATGTGGGATATACACACTCACGTGCTAAATACTTGGAGTATATGGCTGAAAAAAAATTGGAACAAGATATAGCAAATCATAGCTTTGATTACATCATTTTATATATTTTGTTTGATTATATTTGTATGTATATAAACTCTAATATTAAAATTTAAAGTTTAAATGAAGGCCGTGGATCTCCTTAAGATTTTGTAATAGAATTAACCAAAAAATGAATTCGTAATCCATAAAAAATTTTTTTTAAATAAACAAAAATTAATTCACATTTCATCATTAATAACCACCTCCCTCGTAGCTTACTATTGAATCAGATCACTATGGAAATCCTATTTTGACATTTTGATAATGGCTAAAGCTTTAATTAAACTAGTGAATGAAGATATAAGACACGAAATTGAAATAGACTATATATATATATTATAGGACCAACGTGAATAGCTACATTTCTGTACTAGAAATCTCCTAAAACCTGATTGATTTTAATTATATCTAAGGTCATAATGATTATCACAACATTATATAATCACAATATTTTGAAGCTTAATATATTAATGAACGGCCATAAATCCAATGCAATAAAAGCATTTATTATCACAATTATTTTACTAAAGTCCATAATTTAAGCTTAAAGCTAAACTGAAAATATACGCATATCCCATGAAACCATGCCCAAAAATGTCATCTGAAAATTCTTACTGACCACACCTGCATTGAATTATGTCTGCAATATCATACTTCTTATAGATCACCTACACACTATCAGACGAACCTTTTTGTTACTGTAATCTTCTAAAATAAGATCCTAGATATCCTTAGATATAGTAAATTGAAGGGAATATCAAAGCCTGCGCTTACACTTAAATTAACCTAATTGCCTCCCTCACAAACAATACGAATAAAAAAACCCAACAAAATCGTCATGCTATAGTATCGGAGAAGGTATTGATTAAGTATATAAAGTTACACAATTTTTAGTCTAGGTATGCTTTAAANTCTGCAGAACAAATAATTAAAAAAATTAAACATTATATAAGAAAAACAATTTATTAAATAAATATAATCATTTTAATTATATCTAGGGTCATATATAATGATTATGACATTATATAATCACAATGCTTCTGAAGCTTAATATATTAATGAACGGTCATAAATCGAGTGCAATAAAAGGTCATTTATTTTCACAATTATTCTACTAAGGTCCGTAAGTTAAGCTTAAAACTAAACTTAAAATATATGCATTTCCCATGAAACCATGCCCAAAAATGCCTTCTTAAGATTCTTACTGACCAACATGCATTAAATATGCCTGCAACATCATATTTCTTATAGATCTCCTACACACTATCAGACGCACCTTTTTGTTACTGTAATCTTCTAAAATAAGATCATGGTTATCCTTAGAAACAGTTGATTGTCCCAAGCTAATGCTTGAAGGGAAAAAAAGTGTGAAGAATTGGTTTTGTTTGCACTATGTACTCCCTGGAGAAGCAAGTAGGGTATACAATCTATAGTAGTAGTATATACAGTCTATGCTTATCCCCAGGAGCATCGATGATACTGATTCTGACTTTTTAAAACTGTGGAAAAAAACTCATATTGAGAAAGACATTTAATAATATAATTTCGTGTGTTGGGTGGGCCCTCTTATTTTATAATATTGAAATTCAATTATATATTAAAATATTTCATTGAAAACCATTGAAATAATTAATTTTTGGTTGAAGTAAGATGATGAGAAGTGAAGAAGAAGGGGGAGGTTAAGTGAAGAACAAAATTTTATTCTAGGAGCTTACGACTTTACAGCATGTCCCAAGCAATACTTCACGTCCAGTCTGAAGCTCTTTCATTGTCTCAAGAATCTGTGACCAAAGATGAAAGATATCGAGAATATCTGTATCCTAAAACCCTGGATAGCCCAGATGACCATAGATTGCCTGCTAGTCAGGAACAGTTGGTATTGCCAGCTCTAGCCACACTTAAGAGTGTGGATGCTACTCCCTCACCCAGAAACCTATTGGGCATTAGACATAAGTAAAACTCTCTTACAAATCTAAGTATCCCCAGTAAGACAATAATGTCCCCTTTTAGCATTCAACAAGTTTCGGAATCTTCATTCTCCAGTAAAAACTATCCCAATGGTAATAACTTACATATTGGTAACTTGGTAAGTCTGGATAATTGGAAATTATGCATAACATCAAATAATTAATTAATCAGGATTAATCAATCATTAATCAATCTTGTTAATTAACTTAAGATTTACTATGGAATAAATTGTGATTCGACTCCAGTAATCAATATCAATATTTCTCAAAGAATTATGAAACACAAAGGCAGAAGCCTGAATTTTTCAAGCAGATAAGTAATAGTAAGTTAATAATTATTTAGTTTTAGAAAAAATGAATGAATGTCAGATAACATCTATGGGTTTTGCTGATTACAATGATATTCTTATTTTCTATTGGTTCAGATTCTGTATCTAATTGTATGTTTTTTCTGTGCCAAAATGAATTAATATATGTCTTGAGAGAAAATATTATCATATCTAAACTACCTATACTGTGGTGTGCCAGGATAAAAAACTTTATTATTTTTTTTATTTTTCATTATATAATATAAACGTACAATTTATCATTTAGTGTACAAAATTGTCTGTATCTGTAGAAAATGATAATTTTCTGCTTACCACAACCAGATGTTCTTCTTCAGTAAAACTCTCTTACTGAAAATCCCAATCGCCCCAGAAAGACAAAAATGTCCCCTTTTAGCCCTCATCAAGTCTCGAAATCTTCATACTCCAGTAATAACTTTCCAATGAAAAAATAATTAAACCATTCCTGAAACAAAGCCCAATAATAATTACAAAATCAGTCTCTGGTGATTTGATACTATTGATTCAAACTAAAACAACAGCTATCAGAAATGTTTCATTTATACATTTCAAAATTCTAACTCTATACTACTCAAATAATACCATCTTTAAAAGTTCAATGTAGTTAATATTCAATTGGTAAATAAAATAGCATTTATATTGAAACTGTGGGTCCTATACAAAGCTATTAGTATGTTTCGATCCAGCCTGCAATCAGCATGAGAACTGAAGCATGGAAATGCCAAACAATTACAAGAAAACAACAGGCTCTCATTTACTATAACAAAATAATAGTCAGACCTTATTATCCTTTTCATATTTTTTTTCTGGATTATTCCGCTCCTCATCAGATTCCAAACTTTCACAATTACAGAACTTCTCTAGAAAAAATTATTCCCAAAAAACTAGTAGACTTAAATCTCCATACACACACCAAGTACCCTTAATATAGCTACATGGCTAGCTTTTAAAAACCTAAAATCAACCTCATTCATTATTTACAACTTCTTCAAATTCAAAACTAGAAAGGAATTTAATCATTTAATTTTATTGATGGTTCCAAGAAATCAAATCGGAGTAGATGTGGTGATATCCGGGGACTTGAGGTCAGTCATTTTCTCTTCCTCCCGAAGCATGAGCTTCGCAATAGCAAGCTATTGCAATAGCAATAGCAATAGCAATCCTTGCTATTGAGGATTGCTATTGCTATTGAGGACTGCTATTGACAAAGAATATGTGAATCGAGCCAAACTAGATGCACATATTCTTTGTGCAGCCTATGGCACTACATAAAGAATATGACTTAAGCAAAATTTCGCTTCTAAAAATATCTCCCTGTCGTTAATGACCAAAGGTTAATGTACCATTAAAAAAAAAAAATATGACAAATAAATTAAAGGAATCTAGTCTACCTAAGTAAAAGAAAAGTATTGCTTATTTTTTGTCTTCGGAATAATATATTCATATATATATATATATATATATTCTTTTAATTTTGATATCTACTATTTGATCCAGTGAAAAATATGTTTTGAGCCTGTTTAATTAGTTGAAAAACAGTAAAACATAAAAGAGCTTTAATTAATTAATAGTTTAAAAGTGAAAAACGTTTTTACGCATATTTGTTGAAAAATGAAGTATACAACTGTGTAAACTAGTCACATTTCTAGCATTTCATTAAATATAAAAGTATTTATATACACACCAGTAATTTACAACAGAAGAAATTTTAAGAAGTTTAGTAATGCTATAAAATTAAAAAAGGAATTTATAAATATGAATACAATGCATAAAAAAATGCCAATATGCCATAAATGTAGCTCTCAAATGAGCGTTCTACATTTCATCGAGGAATGCATATTACACTGATCTATTTACACGCAAAAACCTCCCAAGACAACTGTCGGCATCCCTGGCAAACCATGAATCCAATGTAGGCAAACTTATGTGCATTTTAAGAGAATCAGGCATATATAAAAAAATTTAATTAATCCAACAGTCAGGGCGTAATAACCAGGATATTGATCGGCCTATAACCTGATCCTAATCCTAATCCCAATGCATAAAAATGTAGATGTGAAATATGGACAAGAAAATAATGCAATGAAGAAAACCATAACATTATTTAATTTTTTAATAATTTATCGTAATTTTAAATTTAGTTTTATTAAAAATAAAATATAGACTACTTAATTATTTTCATAAAAACTTTCAATAAGTAATGGTAAAAAGTTTAAAAAAACATAATTTGCTTTTTATATCTCATTTCTTGACAGTGTAACAGTGAAAAACATTTAGAACAAATTTAATATAATTAGTAAAACCTGAACCTCAAGTAAAATCTTAATAGAAGATATTAAAATAAGTAAATGAATTGTGATATATCTCAAACGTATTAAATCTAATATTGATCTGAGTAAGTAAAGTAAAGTAACCCCTTACTGAAGAGCAACGTAACTCATGGGTTTTGCAATCCTGGCACTGCAGGTGCAAATCTCACTCTGGACAAACTCTTATCGATAAATAAAATCCAGTCCTGAGCCATGCATATTTAGAATGTGATGGTAACCTGTGTGGACTCATTGGAAGAAAGCTTCATAGCATTGCAAGGGTATTGAGAGTAGAAGAGGAGAGATCGGAGTAAACTGACAGCTTCAAATACTTGAAAGCCTTGGAGTAATGAAGGTAGAGAGACAGAACATTATAGTTCCACTAGGAGGTTGACAAAAAAGACAATGAGTATGGTAGCTACAATGGATATACATTCCTTCCTCTTACTTAGAGGAATCCTAAGTTCTGAATCCTTGAGTTTCACAGATCCCCTTAGCTACCTAACTCATAATTTCTAGGGAAACTCATGAGGCCTTAGAAGGAAGAAGATTATGGGGAAGACACCAGTTATTCTGGATAATGGTGTCTGGAGTGCAGTCCAGTAGCAAAAATTTAATGTGCAATATATATTAATACGCATGTGAAATTATTACTTAGAGCCATAATTACCATTTTTTTTTTCAATAATCACTTAAGGAGGAGTAAAATGATGTGGTGGAAATTAGCAAAAGAGATTTCAGATATAAAGAAGAACTTAAGAAGTTTATCATTTCAGTAGAAAAGTTTAAAATTTTGCTACTGCATTACATCTATATTATAATAGTTAAATACAGTTCCAAACCAAGGATGCAATAAATAAGTAGTAAGATAATCTGTTTCAGAGTCTTAAATCTTTCTTACTGTCCCCACCAACCAGTTACAATTGAGTAATTGCTTTAATGATAATACTTAAGATTCCATTCTATAAACAAAGTAAAATGGCTTTAAAGATACAGTGTATCACTAATATGAATAATTTTGATAAAATGAACACTAAAAACCTGTTAGCGGTGTGAAAGATTTGTATTAAACACATAAGAAATAGCTTATGCTGAGTTGTTTTTGTGTTATTAAAGTTACAATAAAATAATTCTGATTTAAAAGTCAGTTCACGCTAAATTTGATTATCTGCATTGAAAATGAATAGTCAGCCTCCTCTACTAACGTGACTTATATAAACTCCTTAATACAAGGGATTAGACATTATTCACTCCTTTCAGCAAAATATTCTTGATCATCAATACATTTTTTTTTTCTAAAATCAGACACAGTTTTGAGTTAATTTTTTTTTTTTTTAAACCAGTAAAATTGTGACCATTTAGTAATACATAAATGGTATGCAGACACATTCATTTTTTTAAACTTTTAAATAATGAATCAAAAAGTAAATCATCCAAGTACTCATTGGTTAGGTTTTGAGAAACAAAAGAATCTAATTAAAGTGTTGTTTTTTTTCCTAAAATGAGTGTTTCTTGCAATGAAAAAAAAAACCCCCCCTTTTGTTAGTATTCGTTTTTTTTCCTATGTGCATTAAAAAAAAAAAGAAAAAAGAAGGACATTTGAGAAGAATCATAATAACACAACAGTCAGTTAAACTATTGAAAATTTGTATTGAAAGACTCAATCTATAACTCCAATTTAAATAATTATTTACATCATTCAAATGATTTTTGATAGTCTGAGTTCAAATTATAAAGTCACTAGAATACCATTTTTTATTTGTAAGTCCAGAAATTTATATTCAAGATAAATATATCTTCTGAATACTAAAATTTTGAATTTAAAATGTAAGCAAGCAGCATATCTCTGCTTAAACTTCAATAAAAATAGGCAACAGGCAGTGATATTAAATTCAATTTCACTTCAATATTATTAACTAAAATTTGTTAATTGACAATTGATTACAATTGTAATCCAATATTATTTTTTACAGTAAATATATCTAAGGGCATTAAAACAGGCCTAATAAGATGACACTTCAGGTCAGTACCTATGCACCACACAGCTCAGTTGGCCCAGTCTACTTCATGCATCTTCACTCAAGTTCAAGTACTACTTGTAGGTTTTTCTATCTTAAAAATAAAAGCCTGTCTAGTGCCTCAGTTATTAGAGTGAACGACTATCTTTAAACATCATCTCTCACATGAATATTCATCATTGTAGGTGGTAAAAAATGTTTAAAAACGTGTAGAACCTTTACTTTACGGTAAGTACAAACTAAACAACTTTTTACTTTTAGTATAGTCCATAAATGAAAACTATAATATTTTTAGAAAAACTTTACAAAATAGATCAAATATTACAAATATAAGGCATTCTAATACTTATATTTACATAGAAGTTCAAATACTTGAAGGTTAAATGAACCTACTGAATTTCGTAACTATTTTTTTATTAGAAGTAATTATGAAATTATTTATAAATAATTATATAAGGTCTGAACCCTATATTTTAATTTAGCAGTCTAGAAGACAAAATCAGTTGTTTATTCTTAGATGATTTTAGTTGGGGTTCAGTCCAGGTAGAGTAGGTAGTCAAGGTACAGTCATGGAAATGTGGACTTAGGGACAGGACGTCCTCTCTCATCTTCATGATTGCCCTGAAGATGTCTTACAATGTAAGCCGAAACGTCAGCAGATAATCTTTTATTAAAAAATACATTTTTTAAATTTGTGTTTTTTGGATCTACCTTGACCGAACCCCAACTAAAATCATCTAAAAATAATATCTACGGTCAAAAAACTCTCCTTTTGAATCAGTTGTTTATCTTAATGAAAATCGTCATGTGACTTTTAAATGAAAAAAAAAAAAGTTCATTTTTCAGGCAAAAGTTATGAGTAAAATTAGGGGTTACTTGATATGTAAACCCTATCAAGCAATGTGAGTAAAAACATTGCTTTGCTGCAACAGGCTTATTATAGTTAATAAAATTAAAATATTTATTTAATTTAAACCAATTATTAACTATGATGATGAATTCCCTTAGTTAATGAACTTTCTGATTGACAGATTTCTTTTTTTTTCATATATTCAGTATTTAAATGTCCCTGAACAGACTTAGGCTACATTATATATATATATATATA
>KZ807034.1:510637-528139 GCA_000696205.2 Oncopeltus fasciatus
TAGTGCGAGTTATATATATATATGCCCTTATCGTAAATTAATTCAGATAGAACTAAAAATAATTCATATGTACTCTTAACATAGATCTAAGAAACTCTCAAAATAGTATTTGGTGTTAATTGTCTGAGAATATTCGGAACTAAATTACATCTTTAATAGGTAATAAAATGAATCCCAGGTTCTTCTTTGCATTTTACATTTTTTAGGAGAAAAAAAGGTTCTCTCAAACAGCGAAATTCATCATTTATAAATTTATTATAATACAAACTAAAATTATTTATAAAACGAAAAGTATACAATCAATAGCCTGTATAATTCACATGATATCCAAATAGCAATGGCTAATCTTAGTTATTAATAAGGCATTAAAAAATAAAAGAACTCTAACTGGCATACCATTGACTCGGACTCACGATGGGCTCTACATGTGGTTTCAACTCTAAATACATAACGAAGTGAAGTTAGCACACCTATGGACAAAGAATACCTTCACGATATCGGCCTGAGCGAGCACTGGACCCTTGTCAGCTGTTCCTCTGGAGTGAAAGGCATTTAAGGCGCGAACACTTCCACATTGGGAGGGAGAAACCCTCCCCCATTAGCAATAACATTGTCTCAGAACAAAATTGTTGGCTTTTATCTGTCATTTTCATAAACATGGCATTCACAAACTCTAAATAGAATAAAAGCTCTGTAATTTAAAGCATTTTCACAATTAGTCAAACAGTCCAAAATTTAAGCTTAAAACTCAAAATATACGCATATCTCATGAAACCATCCACAAAAATGTCATCCGAAAATTCCAACTGGCCACCCATGAATTGAAACATGTCAGATATATATCTTATAGACCTCCTACACACAATCAAACGAATCTTTTTGTTACTATAATCTTTTGTAATATGACCCTAGAAATCCTAAGAAATGACAAACCCGTCAGGCTGCCCAATTACTCTTTTTGTATTTCATTTGTTCGGAAATGTTCGCCAAGTATTAGAAAAAGTAGATGTGAGGTATAAATAAACTATTAATTTTACTAGAATGACCAAACGCAGCAAAATAAATTTAAAAGTAAAAATAGAAAAAAAACTAACCTCGTGCGTAATCTGTTCGTTGGCGATTCCATAGACGTACCTTGCATTCACACTCAAATGAAAACGGCACCTGACAAGCCAAGGACCTGGACACAGGTGTACTGAGCAAAAATTGACCTGCGTTTGGCTGAAGAGTACCTTCCCCCACCACGAGGTGGGGGGAAACTCCTGGTTTTGGGAGGGTTCGCAGAAAATAGGGAAATGGACAGACCAAGTTTTTCACATTTTTGAAAACTAAATTAACAAGAGCTTTCAGCCTAATCCTATAGAATTATTTACGAAAATTCGGGAATCTATTAGGAGAAAAAATTAATCATAAATTAATTACTTTCAAGTAAAATGCCCTTTAAAGTGGTTTAACCGCTTGAAGCTATATTTAAATGGTGTTTAAAAAACAAATTCCAGTTTTTTCTAAGGTATTTTTTTTTTTCCTTAGAGGCTCAACTAAAAATTTGTTAAATTGATCAGGGATTCGGTCTTAGGGGATGAAGAATTAAAAACTTGATTTTTAAACAAATAAGTTTTTAACTATCATACCTTCTATTATCCGTCTTCATTGGTTTCTGCAAACCATCTTCTGTTGGCGAGCGCTTTCGGACATTGTCCATCTTCTGGCCGAATACATGCGTTCACTGAATACAGACAGTGACAGTGAACGCATGTTTTCGGCCAGAAGATGGACAATGTCCGAAAGCGCTCGCCAACAGAAGATGGTTTGCAGAAACCAATGAAGGCGGATAATAGGAGGTATGATAGATCTATATTCATTGGTGGTGGAAATAACCTTTTAGATAATTTACCAAATAACTTTTTCTTCTTTTTTTCTCCGACATTTCGGCCTGAATCAGCTACAAGAGTACCTTGTAATAAGAACAAGTCTTTGTCCCCGTCATTTGCCCTGATGAAGGCCACAAATTTAAGCCGAATGTTACCCAGAAAAAAAAACTATAAAAAAATCAGTTTTATTTCTTAAATTAATTATTAAAAAAATAATTAACTAAAAACATAAGAAGAAAAATAGTCCTTAAGTCTTCCAAAAAACAAAATATAGCATAAAATTACAAAATTTTATTTAGATATGGAAAAGTATTATTCTTCAACTTCTGCGATTTAACTATGTCCCTGTTAAACGACAGGTATACATAATTATAAATAATTATATACTTCAGACCATATTAAATTTATTTTTTTAATACTAAAATTGCTCGCCATTAGTAATTGAAGACGGGTTCATTTAGATATAGTTTAATGTTTTGTACCTATTCTCATAGTATAATAAAGGCCTTTTATTCATGCAAATGAGTAGATGTTCCATATAGTTTATTCAATGTAATAAATATTAGTAAAGCAAATATACTGAAGGCGCCAAAACAAAATTACCCTGATGAATTAATTTTCGAAGACTCGGTATATTATACAATTCTTATAATCAATATATACAAATAGTCGGAGGAAACAAAATTGAAAAGAGACTATGATTAGTGCGAGTTTTCGTAGAGTCAGGAATCGCTTAATCAACTTGCTTCAAAAATGTTTAAAAAAATTTAATCCAGTTTCTTATTTATATTAGAGGGCTTATCCAAAATAAACTGTAATGAAAATGGTACAGCAGTTAAATTCTAAATTTCATTAAAGCTATTATTGTGAATAATTATATATTTAGATTTATAGATTGATAGACATTGCATCATAAATTTGTTTTAATTGCATTGCACAAACTATTTTAATGGGTAAACAATTCAAATAATTAAAAAAATCGCCTTTCTAATTCAAAAACTCTAAATAGAATAAAAACTCTGTAATTTAAATCATTTTCACAATTAGTTCATCCCAAACATTCCAAAATTTAAGCTTAAAAGTCAATAAGGCCAGTACATTGGGACAGCGACCCAGCAAAATAAATTTAAAAGTAAAGTTAGAAAAAAAAAAAAAAAAAAAACTAACCTCGTGCGTAACCTGACTGTTGGCGATTCCATAAACGTATCTTGCATTCTCACTCAAATGAAAACGGCACCTGACAAGCCAAGGACCTGGACACAGGTGTACTGAGCAAAAATTGACCTGCGTTTGGCTGAAAGTACCTTCCCCCACCACGAGTTGGGGGGAAACTCCTGGTTTTGGGAGGGTTCGCAGAAAATAGGGAAATGGACAGACCAAGTTTTACACATTTTTGAAAACTAAATTAACAAGAGCTTTTAGCCTAATCCTATAGAATTATTTACGAAAATTCGGGAATCTATTAGGAGAAAAAATTAATCATAAATTAATTATTTTCATGTAAATTGCCTTTTAAAGTAGTTTAACCTCTTGAAGCTATCTTTAAGTGGTGTTTTAAAAAAAGTTCCAGTTTTTTCTAAGAAATTTTATTTCCCCTTTTTTTTAGAGATTCGGTCTGTGAAGAATTAAAAACTGATTTTGATACAAAAATTTGTTTTCCTTCTTTTTTCGCCAATGTCGGTCTAAATCAGTTACGGTAGCCCACGAGTCTCTGTCCCTATCACACCATTTGCCCTGATGAAGGTCTGATATTTAGGCCTAAATGTTAGCCAAAATAAAATGAAAGCTTTTCTTTCTTTTTTTTTAAATTAAGTTTTTTTATTTCTAAATTGTTAATAAAAAATGTATTATAGTAAAACATAAGGAATTAAGTCATGGAAATGTGAACTTAGGGACAGGACGTCATCTCTCGTCTTCATGATAGGCAGCCCTGAAGATGGTGTAAGCTGAAGCGTTGGCAGATAATCTTTTTAAAAAAATACACTTTTGTTATATATATATATATTTTTTTTTTTATCTACCTTGACCGAACCCCAACTATAATCATCTAACCATAAGGAATTAACTCATTAACTCACACCATCCTCAAAGACCCCATCCCCCTTCCTAACAGAACTAATGTCGTCTACAAAATTCCCTGTTCCACACCGAATTGCCAAGGTTCTTACAATGGACAAACAAAAAACCCTATTTACCGCAGAATCAATAACCATAAAAATGACATAAAGAATAAACTAATAAAAACTGCCCTCACTAAGCAAGTTTTTCATGAAAAACACACATTTGACTTCGAGAGCATAACCATTCTTTCCACTGAACCCTACCAACACAAACGTCTTTTGTCTGAAACCGTTCACATCAACCTACAACACTATCCAGTAAACGACAGAACGAATATAGAACAAATTTCCTCAACTTATTCCAACATTTTCAATATTCTAAAAACCATCAGCCCTCCTTCTCAATCAACTTGTCAAACGTTTTTCCCAGTTCCAAAGTTACCTATTCCCAATAATCCCCTTCCTTTTTTCCTTTGTCCTTTTTATTGCCCTCTCTTGCAACAGGCCGCTTTCCCTTTGTACCTTCCGCCTCTTACCTCCTCCCCCCCCCCCCTTTCTACCTCTCACATTGTGTAAAAGAAAAATTATACTTTAGCCATGGAAATGTGAAATTAGGGACAGGACGTCCTATCTCATCTTCATGATAGGTAGGTGTGGCCAATTACTGCTTTAATGTTATTCAATATTTTCTTTGTCAATAAGTTGTTGTTTTCAAATTGGTTTTTTTTCAAATTTGTTTTTCAAAATTTTCTTAAATTCTCTTACATAGCTTTCTACATTCATACTCTTGATATCACATAATATTATTGCATTCTCATCTATATTATTGTCAATTATTATTTTAATGTATTTCTACTTTAATGTATTTCTTAATGACAATGTATTTCTGCAGCCCTGAAGATGGCTTACAATGTAAGCCGAAACTTCGGCAGATAATCCTTTATTAAAAAATACATTTTTTTAAATTTGTGTTTTTTGGATCGACCTTGACCGAACCCCAACCAAAATCATGCAAGCATAAGGAATTAAGTTTCGAAAATAAAACTTAATTTAATTTCTTTATGTAAGTTACACCTATATTAATTAGAAAAAATAAGAATAACTGTATACTGTTTATTATAATCGAAACTATTGAAATAAGTAAATAATTAAGGGTGACTGGTAAAATAGGACTCCAGAAATGCAGGTATTTTCAGGTAGCCACAGGCCATACCTTTCTCAAAGGCTTAGCCTGGACAGGTCTTGTAATTCCCTAACCCTTACTGAAGAGATATAATTTAAATCAGGTAGTGCTACCTGAGTATACAGTTACTTCAGATAATACCCAACACTTGTGCGTCAGAGGATTTAAATAATTACCATCGTCACTTACATGAGAGTTTTGAGGATATCACGGTTCTTTAGCATGTACGTTATCACAGTAAGAAAAACATAAACACACACAAAAGCCCGCACAGCATATAGGCCATGAAATTACAATTTACTGTAAAGATAAACCTCCTTCTTCAAAAATCGGTGTTGTGTTAAATTACTCTATACTAAGCATTACGTCCACTACAATTGAAATCGATTTTTATTTAAACATGACATTTTAGGTATTCCCCACTTCAATTGGTCCGATTTCGGTCATTAACGATGTTAAAGTTCTTTAGTATTTAATTTTAATTAAAAGCTACTTCATTCAATATGGAGAGCATAGACTATTTGTCTGGGGTAGAAATTATGGAGACGGAAAAAAAACACGAGAGCGAAAAATTAAAATTTCAACACTAAAACGTCACTTAACACTCTTGTTAAGGGGTAACAAGTCTGAGATCGATAAATATAGCTGACTCGGAGTAATAATCCATTTAACGTTTTAACCCTTAATTTAATTTCCTGTGACGTCTATTCTTGCTTATAACCAGTTTCGTAGCTCGTAAGTAAGCGCGCAAAGAACATATGTCTACCCTTACAATGTTACAAATATAATTTGTTTTGTGGTATTTAATCTTACGTAAATTTTAACAGTTTTTAGTGCAAGGGAACAGAATAAAAATTCTTACAATGTTACGTTCCTTCACCGTTTCATACGACCAACCTTCCATGAAAATAAACATTTGTTTGTCGTTCAGAATTACAGCTATATCTTACGATCTAGTCCAAATTTTCCCCAATTACATGTGTGAAAAATGTTATCATTTTGATATTTTATTAAACTTAATTGATTTCAGCAAAAATAAATTTCTCTGGAAATTCATATTAATAATATTTCCTTTATCCCGCCTGAAGAAATTCTAAATTCCTGTTCCGAATTTGAGGTTGTCAACAAAATTATTTGCAAACTCTCAAATATTATTCCTAACTTATGCAAATAAGGAAAATTATTATAGGAAAATATTAGAAAAATTATGCAAACGTATTTGAGTATTTGACCATGGAGATTATAAGTAAAGAATTTGTTGGGGTTCGGTCAAGGTTGATCTAAAAAAAAAAAAAAACAGTTTTTAAAAAAAGAGTATTTTTTTTATAATCTGCCGTCTTTTCGGCTTACATTGTAAGCCAACTTCAGGGGTATCAAGAAGGCGATAGGTACGATCCTGGTGACAACACGTTCCCTCTTCATGGTAGCCCTGAAGATGGCTTACATTGTAGGCCAAAATGTCGGCAGATAATAAATGCCTGGACTTCGCGTCACTCGGGCAGCTTATCAGTCCCAAAACTAGCTTTGCCCAACCCAGAGCCAGCCTCAAACAGCACAGGGTTAACTTGGGTAAGAGCTACTGGAATAGAGTCAATCACCTCCCAGGACCACCTGTCACCTCTCACATCCCTACACCTCCCATCTATAATGACCTTCAATCTACCCCCCACTCATTTCTCGCAAAATTTCGTTCCCATATCACCATATTAATAACTAATGGACTAATTTAAAGCTAATCTGAATCCAAAGTTTACCCACCCTGCTTTGAAGCAAAAAGCGACCGCCCTAGACTCGCTCATTAGCAAACTAATCTCAGGCTGACTAATCTCATACAAGCAAAACGTCAATCTCGACATATATTACAGAGATACCAGCATCCCTTAGATTGTAAAGATTTTCCATCTATCTCTTACCTCTCATTAAGCAAAAACCGGTGCTTTGTAAAATAAGGCTTCCTCAGCCTACCTGTCTAAAGTTGCAGTTCATAAGGAGCTGTACCCCCTCAGCAGGGAACAGCTTCTTCAGAACAGCAACCTTAGATTCTTAAAAGTGTCAATAACCCTATTCCCACATTTATCATGAGACTTTTTCTAACAATGACAAGGGAAGAAATGTTGGCTCAAATTCCCAAGAAAATATTTATTCCATCCAAATTTTTAATACTATTCCAATAGTATAGAGGTATTTTGATATTCCATTCCACGAATATTTTGATACTCCATTCTTGATGTCCACTCTAGGAAGTAACTCCTTCCGTGGACAAGAATTTTATTTCCCAACTGTCTAAGCTCAAAGCACCGGGCCACCGGGCAATGATCTGATCACTGACAAATTCTCCAAAAACTCCTGAGGAACACATTTGTTTTCTTAGCCTATATTTTCAACTGTATTTAAGACAACCCATTTCCAGCTGATCTAGAAATAGTCTGATATTGTGTAATTTCTCAAACCTGGTAAACACTCCCATAATCCCTCACACTTCAGATCAATTAGTCCCTTTCCCTTCTTTGGTCTTCGAAAAATTCTAATAAAACTAATAAAGCATTAAATGGAAAGTACAAGCCTGTATTTTCTGTAGATTTTTTTTTTCTTTTGAGGGGGTTTGGGCGGTGACTATTAGTCTACAGTTGATAGTGATGTTCTGAGGATTTGGAGGAATGTCAGTGATTATGTGCTTATGAAAAAAAGGTTTTTGCTGAGTAATACTATCATGATTCCCTAATGGTAACCAATGTAAGCATTTTTATGGCCATTCCCTAATGGCCGTAAAATGCTTGAATTGGTAAGAAGAAAGGCAGGGCTAATCCAAAGTCTCCTTGAGCCAGGAAGATGTTTCTGGGCCTTTTAGCTTGTCCAATAACCCAGTGCAAGAAGAGTAACTGAATACACCATTACCAATGAACTATCCTTTAAGGCAGTAACACCTTCTGAGGTCAAGTACATTAACCATCTGCTTAAGTGCAAAGCGTCCGGCTATGACCCAATCTCAGGCTAATACTTCAAAATCTGGCCCAAAAAACAATTGTTTGATTTACTCCTAAATTTGAGTCTTTTGGACCACCCACTGGTAATTTTGGAGAGGAAACATTCATCTGAAAATTATCTGAAACAATTCTGTTTCCCCAAGCCAGTAAACCTGCATAAAACATATTATTCTAAAAAACAATTAGCCTTCTTTCTTTATTTTCCAAGGTATGAGAAAGTTCTTCTAAAATGAGTCGGTGATACCTGTCATGACTTCCTTATATAATCTTCCTAATCATCAATTTGGCTTCCGATCCCATCCTTCTACAGTCCAGTATATATTTTTTGTTGATTTAATTTCCTCATTCTTTGAACGAAAAGAATTCTGTCCTAGGGCATTCTAAGACATCAATCAAGCATTTGACCGAGTATAGGCTAAGTCCTAATTTCCAAGGACCAATATAATCCTTAAATCTTACCTTTCGAATAATTTCTTTAGGGTCAGGCAAAGATCGGATTACTCCAATTACTTCACAGTAAAAGCAGACATTCCACAGGACTGTGTGCTTGAACCTATCCTTTTCATCCTTTACACTTCAGAAATTCCAGTAAGAAGGATAATGACCCCAAGTTTTTAACAGCTAGTTTCTTTCATACCTTTCATTTTTATTGATCAGTCCTTCCTTTTCAGATTTTCTCCAGGGAAGAGCTGAGAGTCTGAACCTTAAATGTTAATAAGCCACAATCAGTAGTTTATCTTAATTAAAAAAAGGCATATGACTTTCAACTGAAAAAAAGCAGTTCATTATAGAGCAGCTAGTTAGTCCATTCATAATGGACAGCCTCACTAAGCTTGAGTATTCTAGACTGGAATAAGATAATGGTATCTGTATGACAAGTGTTACTGAATGAACAGAATTGGAGGTTGAAGAAAATAATGTGTTCATTATCCTATATAATATCTAATTGTAAGTGTTTGAAAAAAGAAAATGTCATGCTAGAGCAGTAACTGAGCAAATCCAACTGCTTGTAAACTAAGTATTTTCTCATGTTTCTTTAATGATGGACTTATATAAAAGTAAATGACTAGACCGAACTAATATTTTTTTTTTTTATAAACAAAGCAAAGCCTTCATTAGAAATTGAACGTAAAACTCTCCAAATGATAATCATCTTTGGTTTAGTTTAGTTAGTCAAAGTAACTTTGAAAATTAGTTTTTAAAAAATTCTTGTTACTCTTACTGCCACTGATTTTGATATAATGTTCTTTGGTATTGATTAAAAGGAATAATAACAAATAAATACTATAGTCAATATTATATTTTATTTAAACATTTTGTAAAATTTAAGCAAATAATTGAATTAAGTCCTTTTCAAATTAAGACTAATATGACTCAATTAAAGTATTTATAATCACACATTTAAAAAAATATACACAATAACAATGAAGAATAAAAAATATGTAAATAAAATTATAAAAAAAATATCTGATTTACAATATTCAGATAAGATCTCTTCATTTTTAATTTTTTTTTTTTTTTTTAAATTGATAACACTAGATATATATGATATATATTTAAATTATATTTTGCTTCAAAAATCAAGCATTATTGCAACAACTGGGTAACAGTACATCCCTTGGTCAAATCCTTATATTTGTCACATTCACTCTATATACACAAAAATAATTTATAAACACAGAACTTTTAACTTTAATTCATTTGCCTTCATTAACATGTCAATTTTCATATTTTTTATGATAACGATATTTAAATTTTATATACATATTAGTTAAACATTCTTATCAAGGAGTAAAATAAACTTAAATTCATGAAGATAATGAAGACAATGTATAGCAATCATCCTGACTAGTTGTAACTGAAGGTATAATACCAAGGAAATAATACATAATCTTATTTACTAAGCAACATCTAAATACAGGGAAAAAAATAGAAAAATATTCACATATATACAGCTATACATATCAAGAGCCTGATTAATAAGAAATCAAGAATAAGTGAAGACAAAAAATGTAGAGTTCTTTCACATTTTAACCCCTGATCAACAAAAAAAAAAAAAAAATAATAATAAATAAAGAAAGAAAAGAAAATGAAATAGAAAAAATTAATACATGATAAAATGAATTCCCATCTAAATAATAATAATTGCACTTTTTTTTTTTTTATGGAATAGCCCACTCACAGGACTTGAGATCACAATAAGTGTATGAAATAATATTAATTAAAAGCGGGAAATTATTACATAGAGCTATTTACTCTTGCCGCAATTTAAAATTATATTAACAATAAGAAATTAAAATCCCAGACGAGATAAAGATCTGATAGCAAGTTTTCGATGGCTGCCAGGAGCCCAACTTTTGCTCTTCTGCTTGAAGTGACGTAAATCAGAGGTGTGAGCAGGATCTTCCATCTGTCTATATGACTGAGGTTCACAGAATTCTTTGTGGGTCTTGAAGAAGTTGCTGTAGCCCCCATGGAGGAGGTAAAGTTCTGGGTAGGCAAGATTAGGATAGGCGTGGCTTTTTCGGTCTTCTTGGCGAAGGAATCTTGATCTGCAAAAAAATAAATAAATGAATAAATATTAAAAATTACCTTATAGAATGAATGATACTTTTAATTGAACTGTTTGCTACATTTTTAATTCATAATAAATATACAATTTAAAAAAAAAATCAAATAAACTCACAAAAAGGGTCCCCTTTCTGAGGAAAATTCACAGTGGAAAATCAAGATATGCCGTTTGCCCCGTGCATTTACATGGGGCTCTGTCTTCAACAATTCTTGGCAGATGTGTTCACAAGTATATAAATTCTGTGCACCTCTAATATGTCCACCCTCGAATTCGTAAGGATAACTACAAATAATTGAAATAATTATTATCACAAAAGAGATAATTAGGATGAATAATTTAATAAAGATTTATATTGGTTCACTGAGTGAAAGAAAAAAAGAAAAAAGAAAACTTTAAGCAAACAAATAGAAAGAAAAAATTCAAATATACAAGTAAGTTTATTTAGTCCTCAATTGTAGTTTTTATAAGCTGATAAAAGTGAGCTATAATATATAGGAAAATATATAAAGAAACTTTCTCCTCTTATTAGGGTATTATCATTAAAATGGTTTTGTAAACAGATAAAGTTTATAAATTTAGAATTTTGGTATTTAAAAAATAAATAGAATTATTATCACGAGTAGAGTGATTCCAAGAGTTTTATATTGTCAACTTTAGATATCTCACTTAAGAATGAGTACTTCTAATTAAGAGCAATATAATACTGGTAAGAATACAAATTTTTGAAGGAATTTGATAAATAGAACAATTTAAAACAAAAATCAATAACTAATTTTGTAGAACTAACTTCTACCCAGTAAAGAATTTTTTATTTTTATTAAAAATCAACCCAATACTTTATTAATTTTAAATATCTTAAAATATGAGTAGCTTTTAACTAACACAATAGGTGTCATTCATCTTTCTTTTAAATACACAGAGCACGTAATACATTGACTAAAGAGACAATGGCTGCATACATAGAGGAACTGCCTATGTATATGTTCTAACTAGCCTTATGTCTTAGACATAGTTTACTCTCTAGGTATGTAGAAGCAGTCCCTTCTACATAGGAACTGCTTATATGTACCAACTAGCATTATAAGTTTAAGTATTAGAGAATATACTATATTTATAATTACCGGCAGTCAATAATTTTAAAAGATGCAACTTCATTATCATATCCTCCATTCATAAGATTGGCCAAGGTTTCAGAAGAAATAGATTTTAAATCAACATGTTTTCCAGGAGTTAGAAGAGGAAGAGCATGAGGCCTTGACATGTCACCAATTAGCTCTTCTTTAACAGCTGAAAATAAATAAAAAATTTTATATTGATAAGCAAAAAAAAAAATAATAAAAAATAAAAATTTTGCTTTAAATTATAATTATAGGTCACATAACTTTTCTCAAATTTAATTATAACATATCTAAGTTTATTCAAAATAAGGAATATAAATTCAAATGAATAACGCAAAAAGAATAATTTTTAACAATTTGAAGTTTAATGCATGTAATCACTAGAAAATAAATTATTTGACAAATTTAGGAAAATTAACTTACATCTGTTAAGGGCCATGATTATCTCAGAATCTGAAGAAGCCTTCATCTGAGAAGGTTTGTTTTTGGTAAATCCATACTGGAATAGTGTCCCTTTCTTTTCCTCAGGAGTCTTTATTTTAGATGGGGTTTTGTTTTCTTCTGAGGCCCTATCTGAGAGAGGGCCACGTGCACGCTTGGCTCCAGAGCCTGGAGGGGAACTTCTACGCTTCCTATTTCTATTTGGAGTAGAAATGCTGGCTGAAAGAAGTGTTCCCAAACCCGGAAGTGGCTGAGACTCATCGTCACTTGATGTAATTGTAGGCAGATCTGACCATCCATCTTCTGAAATACCGGAGTCAGTAGAGAGATTTTCAGATGAAAATTTAAGACAACGGCGAGGTGAATCAGTTCTCTTGGGGGCAAACCCACTTGGTTCTACAAACCTAAAAAAAAATATAGAATTTTAACATGGGCAGCAACAAATATTAGAATATTTGACTGGAATATAATCATTGACAAGAAATCCCAATCTGTTTAAATATGTCTAGAAAGGATTCCATTATTCAATCTCAAAATTAATGTATAATATTAATTAATTGCATATAATTAATGTAATTTGAATTTAAAAAGCATAAATTAAGAATATAATGTTTAATAAAATATTTTATATTCTTGGTTAAAGTAAGGGATTTCTAAATATTAATAAAATTTTCAGTTACAGAAAATTGATATAATTTGGGAAAATTTAATCTCAACCCCCTGTGCAGACTTAATAAGATGATACTATTATATTTAATTGTTCTACTACTTAAGTAAACAAATGGTAACAATAAGCTAAATACCTGAATGTTGGCTCAGTGAATGATGAATCCTGAGAGTTCGCATCAATGTCTTCGAGGAGAATGTTTCTCTGCCTAACAACCACAGTATAGGTTGAAGGGCTCTTAAAGGCAGGGCTGTTCTCATCAACTGTTGCTGTGAACCTCCGCACACAGCGACTAGGTGGAGTGCTCACTCGCAACCCTTTCTGCAACAACCTACATAACAAATAATTTAAACATAAATTAAAGAAAACAAAATATTAAGTAAATATAATCAAAATTAGTATAAAAAAAAATTGTTCATTTAGGTCTCGACAGGATAGAACCTCGACACCCAGATGATATATGCTTTGAGCATATATACCATATTCAAGGAAATGAATTATCAAGAACTTAGAATCTTAGAAGATTGACCTTTGCCTTTTTGGAAGTCGTGCTAAATTACACAGGCTTTACAATTTTCCTGATAATGCCTTATTAATACCTGTATTAATAAGGCATTAAAAAATAAAAGAACTCTAACTGGCATACCATTGACTCGGACACAAGATGGGCTCTACATGTGGTTTCAACTCTAAATACATAACGAAAACAGGCGAAGTTAGCACACCTATGGACAAAGAATACCTTCACGATATCGGCCTGAGCGAGCACTGAACCCTTGTCAGCTGTTCCTCTGGAGGGAAAGGCATTTAAGGCGCGAACACTTCCACATTCCCGCCCTAGGAGTTGGGAGCGGGAGATCCCGCTCCTTACTTCAGTTTCAATCTGCCATCATTATCATTTTATTTTAGACCAAAATAAATGGCCATAACCCCTCTCTTTAAAAAATAAAAAATTTTCGGAGTGGTGATTAGAATAGGGTGGCTAACTATGTAGCCCTCCCTCCATGGATCTACGTGGTTGAAAGGGAGGTTAAATAATAATAATAATAATAAGTGAGTAGTCTTAAAATGCATCCCCTTTTTTAAGAAAAGCTAAGAATAGAAAAATAAAAAAAAGTATCACAGAAGGAAAATTAGAACCAGTCCTTAACTTTACTGATAACTTATCACTAGAAAGGAGGGAGCACACAGGAAATTGTCAGCGCCACTTAATCTAAATGAAGGTAGGAACTTGAATCTGTTCAAAACAATGGATTCAAAAAAGGAACACAAAAAAAAATCTTTACTAACTACAAACGATTACAATTAAAAAAAAAGATACACCGCTATTTTACAATAAAAAGTCGGCTTATCTGGTTAATTACTCACTAGAAAGAGGAAATAAGATCAGAACTAGGATAAAATTGCTTATTATTTACCAATGTCCTTTGTTTTGAAGATTAAATTTCATTCAGAGTTATCATGTTTACAACATATAAATAATTGAAAAAGAGAAAAATTAAAAAAAAACTACGTCTAGTTGACCTAATGAGAATCTTTCTCCTTAATTATATTAATTTCGAAAAAAAGAAAAAATCCAAATATTTTCCCTCTGAAAAAGTAGGCCAATAGATAAATGCCGATTCATTAATTTAATTTAGTAATATGAGTAGTATAACCTGTGGAGATAGTTAATTTTATTTATATAAGAAAAAATCAACAGCTCTATTTACATGGAGAGCGCTCACGCAATTGTGCGCAATAACATTAATATAAATACATACTTTCATACATATAAACATAATAAATATTATTGACAATCTAAAATAATAAAAGAATAACCCAGGACTATTTTTGTAACCTTTACCGAACTTTTTAGTAAAGCGCATTCCATAGTAAATTTATTCATATCAATGTGAAACTGGAGTCAAGCAAATTTTTAACTTGGCGGAGTCACTGACTTCCGTTATTTATTTTATTACAGATTTCGCATTTTTACAATTCTTTTCGCAATTCAACATATAAAGTTAACAAATGAGAATTAATTTCTGAAAAAAAGTGTGAACATTCTTTTTTTTTTTTAATTTGAAGCACTAAAGGCGAATTCGAAAAAAATTTAATACATCGATCATTTTTGACAAATAATCTTTCGCATATAGGTATTAATGTATTAAATTAATCTAATAAGGAAATAAAGAAAAAATTACTCCGTATATTCTACTAAAATATTANTATACTAATAATTAATAATATATTAATTATAGTTAATATCATGAATATTAATATAATTTTAATTATATTAATATTGAGGTAATACTTCAGAAAAACAAAACAAAATTAAACATAATTAAAAAAAGAACAAGTTATTAAACAGGAAAAAAAAAGTTAATCAACATTATCAGACTGAAATTGATAAGCTAGTCTTAACAGTATAACTGGCATTTATTTCAAAAGTGTGTCATTCTATATCAATATAAATAGAGGTCAATAAAACATAAGCAATATGTTACACATAATAGTGGAAAACCAGAGAAATATTGCATGGACAAACTATTTACGATTGCTTTCAAAACATCTATACTATGTTTATTTTCTCAATTTAATTCGGAGGAGGGAGATAAGACACGAATTATTCCATTATTCGTGATTATTGACGGATTAAAATCATTTAATAATGTTTTTGAATATTTGTACACTAAATTATTTTTAAAAGAATTCATATTGCACTAAATATCAACTTTTACACAATTTATTGCTTTCATGAAATCTGGAATAAGGTGAAAAATAATGTAAGGTTTGAATATATGCAATGAAATTAAAAATAAAAATAATACTGTAGAACAAACATATAATGCTTTGTTGCTAAACGCATTAAAATACTGCTAAAAAAACTAACCTAGTACAAAATATATCAGTCGGTGATTCCATGGACGTGGCTTGCATTCTTATCTCGTGATGAAAACGGAACCACACACACCACAGAGGGAACACTGGTGTCACTGAGTTGAAACCGGCCTGCTCTTCGCTTATGAGGGACTTCCCCCACCACTCCCTGAATTCCTCCCCTCCACAAGGACGCTTTCGGGGGGTAAAGAGTCCAAGCTTGTCTACGGAAGGGTTTTTACTGTACAGTCCACTTTCATAGTTGTCAATTTATTAAATGTGGAGATCAGAAATGTAAAATAAAAAAATTTCACTTTAAAATCCGCATTTAAAATAGAAGCATGACTTGACTACATACTTTCGTCAAAAACCATATTTTAATTCATAGTGATAAATAGTAAAAAAAAAATTATAGTATTTCTGATAATGACTTTCTATTAAGTGAATAATCAGAAATCAACATAAGTTAAATAAATGATCAGAGGGCGTAATAATATAATGGGCGATCAACCTAAACCCGATCCTACCTACCTACCTAAATGATCAGATTCTATTACTTGTTTTAAAATTATTTGTATGGACACACAAAAGCACACATGTGTATGCACGCTAGAGCTGCTAGTAATGTGCCCTTGAGACATTAAAATATCTTTATATACACACAGAAGGAGAACTGAATACTTCAATAGGAAAATTATATTTTCAACTTCTTTCTCAATAAACAATTAAATAAATATAAGCTAAATATAAGCATTAAATGATTCCTCAATGAATTGATTGTATAAGGAATATATTTCATTATTTAACTCAAAATAATATTAAACATTTATTGTAATTAGAGTCAATTAGAGAAGGTAACAAAGTCAACAGTGTAGGGATATCCCTATTAGTATCTTAAAGATCTCGCTTAAGCGTATTTTGGTCTTATTTAATCTTACACCTTTTCTAACATAAAATATAACTCATATGATGAAAAAATGACTGTTCAACTTTTAATGAACCATGCAAACCAATATATTATAGAAATCAATAAATTGTTCAAAAATAAAAGGTAAGCAAATAAATTTCGCATTTAAAGGGCTTTTTTTACAATGAAACCTTTAGTTTATTTTTAATTTATCATTAGATATTTAAACATAAAATAAACATTTTGGGTTTCAGACTACTTTAAAGCATATTTTAATAAAGCAGAAAAGTAAATAAATAACATCCTCTTAGGATGAGAGGAAATATATAGCGATAGGATTGCGAAAGAAGCTAGTGAAATATAAAAGTAACGTACTTATACAGAGTAAATTGGAGCAGAAATATGAAAATCGGTTTGTTAAACGAAAGCAGGCTATCAGAGCCGTATAAATAGTGATAAGTCACTCCAAGATAAGGCTGGAAAGCGAATAATACGTTTACAATATTAAACTGATAAAAATTAATATATAAATACGATGTATGTTACTTGAGCAAAAGAGGTCTAAATCTTGATTGATTTTTTAAAATAAAGATTTGTGTCTCCTTTGGAGGTAATAGGATAATATTTAAGAGAAAATAGAAAACTAAATCCCACAAGGATATGAAAAGTTACATGGTTTAAACATTAACAAAATTAAATGTTCACGTAGGCTTCGTCGGTCGTCAGATGTATTTACCATTTCATCTTCCGGGTTGGACCGAGTCAAATTGTTCTTATTTGCCGAGCTTTCGCACATCATGTGATGGCTTCTTCAGGGCTGAAAAGAGAATGAGAGTT
>KZ807034.1:558788-570951 GCA_000696205.2 Oncopeltus fasciatus
TAATATATATTAAAATATATTGCCAAAACATAGCAATTATTTAGTCATCTAGAATTTTATAGGGAATTCTCCAATTCTATTCTTCAATGATAATACATTTTCATAATGGTTTGGTAAGGAAACCAAACTAATCAACTAGGTAATATTATTAATTTAACTTTTAAATAATTTTGACATCAATAGTTAAGAGTCATAAGAATTGAAAATGAGCTGAATTAGCTCAAATGAGAGAAAATTGAAAATGTGGTGATTATAGTGACTGTACAAAGCTGCAATCTTCAACTTAATTATTACTTAAAATAAGCCTAATTATTAAGGTTTGTATGAACTTCCCAAATTGAAAAATAATATTATAAAGAATGATTAAGAAAAAACATACATAAAAACCTATGAAAGACAGAGGAGGGATGAGAAGGGACAGGGGGCTTTCGTGGAGGGGAAAGAAAACAAGACAAGAATAAAAAAAAAAGAAGATAAATAGCGAGGAGAGAGGGGACAAAGACTAGTTTTCTGCACTTGGAAATGGTAATGATTTCACATAAATCGGTAGTAATAAAAAATATTACTCAACAGTTCATGAACATATATTAACACATAAAAAAGGTTTCCATCAAAACCTGAAAATCTATCAGAGTAGTAATGAAAAATTTATAAATGCGTAATAAATTCTATAGTCAATTAATACATATAAAGAAAAAGAAAACGTCTGCAAAATGTCAAACAGAAGTAAAAAAAAAAAAAAAAAAAAAAAAAAATTTAAACATTGTGCGAAATTCCAAACATTAACAGTGGAGTAGAACAGAGAAACAATGGGACCCTTCACAGCCCTAGTGAACAAAAGGAACAAGGAAAAGAGGGTTACAAAAGATTTGGTTTAGACATTTGATATTTGTTAGGCTGAAACAGTACGGTAAGCGGATAATGCTCAAATATTACATAGAAATAATTTTAACCGTGGAAAAGGAAGGTCTAGTATTTTTAAGATTGACATAACTTTTTCTCATAATTATACAACAAAATTAACCAGCCTAATGAGATAATACAAATTTTCACCCAAATCTCATAATATAAAATAATTCAACCATATTTTAGATGATATAATTTTCACACAAGAGGAAATACCTTCATGCTAGTTAATAGTTGCTGTTTTAAAAAAAAAAAAAAAAATTAAAAATAGACTTCAAAATACAAGTGTCATTTTGTCACTATACAAATCTAAATTTTTTGTGAATTATGCAAATTTAAATTTTTAGAAGCCAGCTAATAATAAGGATTTCTTAGTTTCGAATCCTGCCGCTAGATGTGACGTCACCGGACAAACATATTTTTAATGTAAATATTCCATTATTTTTAAAATAAGAACATTTTAAATATAAGTATATGGTGACTATCTGTCATCAGGAGGTAATGAACTGATCATTACTATATTTTGTATTTACGTAATTCAAGAATTGTGGGAATTATTTACGTAAAAACCAATTTTGGAAGACAATTTTAAAAGACAAATTTGGGTGGCTTTTATAACTCTAAAATTGTATTTTTTTAAATTTATCTACATTTTAGCTGAAAGTATATTGGGAGCACAAATATTAACCTACCTAAGTGAAATCCGGTCTAGACATAAACGAGAAAGGGAAAAATTATTTTAGTATTATACTCCCTTAAAAAGTTAGATACACTAAAGAATAAACTGATAGAAATTTTCAATATTTTAGATATTAAGTTTGGAATTTGAAACTTTAGGAAATAAGCTTTTCAGGAACTTACTTCGCCCAGTGTGGTTTTACTTTGGGTCCATTAAGTTCTTGAAGATGTGCTCAAGCTTTGAAGAGGGCTAAAACTACGGCAAGCAAGGAAAAGAGCTGGCGATCATCATTAAGGCGCTGGCGGTTGATGGAGTCATCGAGCCATTAATATGTCCTTAGGAGTAGACCATACGTCATGATAGTAGAGAAGGCGATTTTTCAGACCCATATCTAGCATCCACAGTTATCGTTCATGAACAAAGTCTCCTCACGAGGAGAAAACTCCTTCCTAGGATTTAGAGGTGTGACAGTTGTTTCCGATTTCAGACTTGAGGATTGGACATTGGCTAAAATGTTTCTAGGGTGGTCATCCTAATCAGTATTGACTGCGACATTTGAACAGCTCATGAGGAACGTTTTGAGAAGCGGGATATTAGGTTTTTATATATGAGTACCGAAAGGCCATGGATAAAACCAGTCGGCGTGATCGGCTAGTCATTCACTCACCTTCTAGAAAATCTGAATGAAGTCTTCGCATGATTGCATCCAGCCAAAATAAAACTGAACCCCACAAAAATATATCTATCTATTCCTAGTGATTAATTTCGAACAAAAGTGTATCATAAAATCGAAAAAGGTCGCGAGATCATCGATTAGCTCAAGAAAAAACATCAGATGATAAGCTTCCGCGGTCTATGGGAGTACAGCGGGAGATACGTGATGGGATTTGCTACATTGTCAAGCCCCTCACAAAGATCATTGAGAAAAAACGGATTTCTTTTTGGAATCATATATGTCAAGCGGCCTTCGAGGACATAAAGAAATGAACTAATGACTAATGGCCGATTTGAAGTTATACAAAACCTGAAGGTAAGAAATACTCGACATTGGTATCAAAGATACATCGGCTATAAGCGACCGAGCATCACGTTGGAGAAGAAAAGTCCAAGAGCAGCATATCTATCCACATTTCCTATGTTTCTTTGGTTATGATATAAATTTGTTCACTTAAGATTCACCAGGAATATTCATAAATACTTCTTTCGGGCTTAACCTTGTAGAGAAGTGGTTCTTTTCCGAGCTTTCGCTCATCATGTGATGGTTTTCTCGGAGACGAATTAACTCATCATCCTCTGAACAATATCCTCCCCTTAAAAGTTATTTAGACGTACACACAGGCTTCAAAAGTCTCCAGGAATATTCATACAATTTCTTCCGGGCTTGACCATGTATAAAAGATGTTTTTTGCTGCAATTTCACACATAATGTGATGGCTTCTTCAGGGCTGAAAGGAGAATGATTTATGACTCCTATGCTTCTGTGGATTTAATATATTTGTTCATGTAGGCTTCCACGGTAACCAGAAATATTTATTTCTTTTCTAAAAAAGTTCATTGCTTTTTTCAAGGCTTGACCATATCGAAGTGTTTTTTTGTTTTTTTTTCGAGCTTTCATACATCAGGGCTTCTTCAGAGAAATTCGCTATTTAGACTTTTTATTTTTCTATTTCCAAACCATTGGATAAGGTAATGACTGAAATTGGTCGAGGAGAAGGAAGGGTTTCGAGGAAGACCAAAATTTTAAATCTTAATATCTTCAGCATTATTAGTGAAAAAAAAATGTATATAATATCATATGTAAAATATAATTTTAAAACAATTAAAGGAAAACGCATAATGAAAAAGATATTTAGGAATGCAATTTCAATAAGAAATGGCTCCTTTATTTTTTAAGTATAAAAACAAATTAGGTAATTAGGCATTTCATTACAATTCTTCATTCTTAAAGCAAGTTATTTCCGAATGAGGGGGAGGGAAGTTTTAGAGGAAAACCAAAAATTATAATCGCGAAAATTTCCTTTTTATTTAAAAAAGTTTACAGATTACAATAGGTAAAAAATGTAATTTCCAACATTTATATTCATTAAGATTTTTACAAAAGACTCTCATTAAGAAAAATATTTACCAATCTACCTGCGATGGCTGAGTTTGAGTTTTTCTGCCGTTTTCTTTTCATAGTCATACTTAGTGATCTTTCATGAAGTCAGAACTAAGTTCAGTGTGAACTTAGGGACAGGACGTCCTCTCTCATCTTCATGATAGCCCTGAAGATGGCTTACAATGTAAGCCGAAACGTCGGCAGATAATCCTTTATTAAAAAATTCATTTTTTAAATTTGTGTTTTTTGGATCTACCTTGACCGAACCCCAACTAAAATCATCTCAGAATTAGTGATCTTGCCTCTGTCACGCTTCATGCCATTAGGTATGGTAACATAAAATATAATCATAGCTCATGAGCTTTATGAACTTTTTAGTTGTTTTTTCTGGTTATTTGATTTAGTCTAGTTTTTCCCGAAAGTGGTAAAATGTTTTACAAGTACCAATATATAAGAAAATTAATAAAATGTGAAACTCATTTGTAAGGAGGAAATCTATAACGACACTCAAAATTTCAAAATATTATATTTGGCTCCTATCAGACCAGATAGTTAAAAAACCTCGGATAATACTTCAAAGCCTCGACTTTTAACAGCGTAAGTATTAGTAAGTAGTACCAGGTATGAAAACACGAAGAATAAACGAACTTAATAAAGGCCTTCTATTAAAAAATAACGATTGAACTAAAGTGGAGGAAACATGTCTGATACAACTGGGATCAGCTTTTTTTCATATTATAACATTAATTATCTACATCATAACATGGATTACGTACAGAAAGACAGAATTTTATCTAGATCCGCTCTGCAGATTGGTCAAAATTCTATTCAGGCAACCCCTACTCAAACACACACACACACTAACAAGGCGCATTAATTTTTAATTTATGGAACCCCGAAATATAAAAATGTCGATATTTTTATCTCTTACAGATAGCTAAACTTTACTCATTTTGTACAATGAATCTAATAAGAGTAAGAAATCCTTGAAAAAGAAAACAGGTAAAGTTTTAAATTATTAGACCCGGAGAGAATGAAGTACGTTACTTTTAATTGTTTGCGCCAAATGAGGGTTCTTCTCCAGGAGTAACCACATTTGCAAATCCTAACTCTATGCCCTTGTCTCTTTTACTCTTCCAAGCATTAACAATCAAGTTTATAAACAAAAAAAATTTTTTTTATTTGTTGCCCTACCCCAGAGAGTATGAAAATAATTTTTTTTTCTCGAGGATGTGAGGGGTGAGGCCCCCCTCCCTCCCCTGTTCCCATGGACATATATTAGCCAATTAGAAGAGGGTGCTAGAAGAGCTACCTGGTCCTTTTATATAGAACAGAAACCCCGAGGGGGAAGAATTCTTGAATTCCACTGGCTTAGTTACCTAAGCAGTAGAGAGCATGAAGGACGTTGCTAGGTCAGAAGACCTTCACACACAGACACAAATGTGTGTGTATGTGGGAGGGGGAAAATAAATTTCAGAAGTTAAAAAAACAACAATGATTTTTTAAAAGATTAATTAAATTAAATAATAATATGAAATATTAGGTTATTGCGTGTGAGGATTAAGCAACCTGCGTTATGGGGTTGGAATTCTGTTGATTACTAACCATTCCCACCTCGAGAACAGACATGTTCCATACAATCGGGCAGGGTTCACCAACCCCATGTAGGACAATAGGAAAAGGGGTTAAAAGAGGAGGAAGCCAGGCGAGCGTGATACGCGCTGCAAAAGTGGGAAAAGACATCGCGACACACGGAGAGTCTGAAATAAAAGTGAGGAAGTCGGAGAGGAGACCGGTTTACGGAAAGCAGGGTTCCCACGACTCCGGCAGACTGAGCGGCTACTGACCGAGGGCCCTCGTAAGGGTAGTGGCCATTCGCCGACATATAGAGGTTAACGGAATCGGACAGGGTAATCCCCTACGGGATGGACATGGAACGAATAGCACCCTGCAGCACACCTCACAGAAAAAACGACGCGGGACTCGAACCCCTCACCAAATTAACGTAGACACTTTTTTTTTTTTTTTTTTCGGATTTCGAGATTTTTATATATCAGCTGACTATGATAGCTATTGAAGACACGCTACAGTTATGCTGCTAAGACACTCTTTAACTAAATACTGCCACCATATAATTGTATACGGATTATTGTTTTAGGGTAGAATTCCACCCCCCCCTCTCTCGAAAAAAAGTTGTATTATCGTAAACGTCAATAGCCGAAGATCAGTTTCTTTCTTGAAAACCATCTTGAACACCTCAAAGAATAACTGTGTCGAGTTTTGAAGTAACTACAAGAGCAGTCACATGGTCATTTTTTTTTTCTTTCTGTTAAAGGCATGGCAACCACTAAGGGTCATTATTGCCTCAAATACTATTGTCTATCATCGTTATATAATTTATTGTTATGCAAGATAGATACTTTTTTTTTGTTTTTCAAATTTTTATAATTCATTTTATTATAGTTATATTATTGATGCAAAAAAAAAAAAAACATAATTAGGACAAGAGCTCTTTTAAATTTTAATCTCTTTTAATTCCTGTCCAAGAGACGGCCAAAGCCCCACCCCCCGATCACCGCCACGGCCACGCCTGGCTGCTCTCCTTGCTATGTTGTGCGTTGTAAATAGTTACATGGTCATTTTGATTAGCTACTAACATAACACCAGATACCATTATTTTTTATTTAATCCTACCCCTAGCAAGTAAATTTTATTAGATGTCATTTAGTTTACCATCTATTGAATCATATTTCTTAATTCACAGGGCAAAATAGACCAGAAGATATGTTTCCAAAAAAATAAATTTAAGAAGAAGAAATCAATAATGTAAGTTAAAAAAAAACCAAAATAAATCATTGCTATATAAATGTAACAATTAAATTGATCCCTTATTCTGAAGTCAATGCAGGTTCTCTCAACTGACATTATAACAGTAAAATATTAGCATTTAACTACTGACATTAGAACAGTAAAAACTTAGCTTTAAAGAAAAAAAAACAAAAAACCCCTTACAGCACTTAGCTTTTCATCCCTTAATAAATTCTTTAACTAATAATGATGATAATAATACTGAAATATATATTTTCACACGCGCCAGAAGCTTGATGATTCCTCAACGCAGAATTAATACAAGGAAGAGATTTATAATTATGGACTTAACCTTTCGAATATTATATCAATATTAAGTTTTCAAGCTCACCCTCGCACGGATGTTCATATGATGATAGGGGCGCTGGCTCAGCCGAAACAATCCGTTTGGATCTCACATGTCTGGTGCTGCGGATTTGGTTACCTCCCTCGGCAGTCTTTTATAGAAAAATAAAAGCTTGCACAGTGCCAAAATGAAGCAAAGTATAATACGATTAATCATGTTTAAATTTTTTGCAAATAAAATGTAATCGGCATACAAAACCATAGCCTTTTCCCCTGTGTAATTCCTCCCATGAAAAATGTGATTAATTTACGTTTCAAATTGCGAAAAATCCGAGAATCCAATAAAAAAAAATGTCCGTATGCTAAAAAACAATATTTCTCGGAAAAGACAGAACCAAATCTGAATAAATTTGGTTAGTGGGTTGTATAAGGTCAAATAAATATCTCATACCTTATATTCTCCGTCTTCATTGGTTTCTGTACATCCTCTCCCCTATAATAATAACCCTTTAGATTATTTATCAAATAAATATGCCTAAATTTCATTTGGGATTGATCCATGAGCCCTAAAGGGTTAAATAAAAGTTTAAAAGATAGAAATTGCTCTAACAATTAAATCATTTCACCTATCGTTTTCTTGAGTTTCAGCTATTTAGACAAACGCGTTGAACCCAATATTTTTTTTTTTTTTTTTTTTTTCATGAAGCCCAAAATGTAGATGGAGTCTCTTCTTGCGATGTACCTAATTGAATGTGAACTAAATAAGAAGAAGCTAATATGGTTCAAAATTTTAAATAGCTATAATTTTATTTCAGACCGCTACATATATTCACTAAAGCCTCATCTTGTTGACATGTGTTTCGGAAACAAGACTTTTCGATCTGATAGATTTCGTGGTATATAAATCATATGTAGCTCAAGTAGATTGGTTTTTTAATTCACGAAGGTCCAGTTGCTTTATTTTAGTTTTGTAAATGTAAAAAAAAAGAAATGTGTAAGAAAACAAATAGTAAATGAATTAATTTGAAGAGCTTCTTACATTACGATTTTGTGGTTACAATAACTTTGAATCACTAGAAATTAAATTTGTAATGAAAGAAGAGTTACTATTTTACAGGCAGATTACGATAATTTATTTAAATAATAGTATAATATTGCAGCATAGTAACTCTTCATTGAAGCTTAACAAATGAAAAGGAAATCCTTTGAAGTAACTTAATGATGAGTAAGGTCATTTGAAATTAACATCTGTATGAGGAAAGTGACAAGATATTCTAAACATTATTGACTAATAGTGACTAAATAATAGGACTAATTACGAATAAGTTCAATTTGGTATGTCTCTAATCCCTAATACCCCTTGCTCGATATCCTCCAGTGGGAAATTCACCCAACGACTAAGGAATAAAGCTTAAACGCTGAATTTGATTTCGTTCTTTCTAAAATTGCCGTTGCTGAAATGTTAAATATATTTTGAACGTGTCGTGATTTCTGCAAAACTAACACTGTGGGATTTAAGTTTGCGATGAAAGCGGCGCAATTCCAGCCATGTCCTGAATCCAGCTAGCTGGGAGGATGCTGGATCTTCCAGGACGCCTGCCTATCCCACGACGGGGTGAGTACCTCTATCCTCCATGGCCTTGAGATACAGGCTGCTGGCTGTGAGAGGAACCGAGCTTGGAATGTTATCAGGTCGGCTTCATATAGACCTCCAGGAAAGTACTCACTTCACCTCTTCTCATCAGAACTCTATTTTCTTTTGAAATGTAAAACTCCCCTTTTCCCTCCCCCCTTCAAGTCATACACTACATAAAAAATAAATACATAAATAAAATTTAAAAAAACCAACAAAGGATGCCAGTTTATTACACATTTCGTTTATGAAGTTCATTATATATATTGTTCTCCAACTATGTAAAAAGATCATACAAGCCACAGCATGTATTGTTTGCTTATTAACGACTGCAAAATGAAATATATTAACATTTTTCTGATGCTATGATTTGAAAAAATTTATGTGCATCAAGTAGAGTTGAAAAATAAAAAAATTACACACATACATAAGCACGAATGCATATGTGTTTGTGAGTAAAAAAATAGTACCCCATTGTAAATATTTGAAATTTTTTTTTCATAATTAAATTATCCACCTGACTTGCAAACAATTTTCCTTAAACTCGTTGATTAGCATAAACACACAAACAGTAGCACTCCAGATTTAAACTTATTCATACATCCACCTCCTACCTATAATTCTCTCTCTCTCTCTCTCTCTCTCTCTCTCACTCTCTCTCACTCTCTCTCTCTCTCTCTCTCTCTCTATATAACTCTCTCTCTCTCTCGGGACATGTACTTTGTCGTGTAATATACATATATATACAAACAAATATAAAGCTTATTAGTTATATTTACTTTCAGTATTTATCCATAAATAATCTAAAAGGTTATTTCCACCGCCAATGAATATAGAACTGTCGTACCTTCTATTTTCCGTCTTCATTGGTTTCTGAAGAAGATGGTTTGCAGAAACCAATGAAGACGGATAATAGAAGGCATGATATTTATCAATAATATAATATAATAAGCGATACATCCGATATTCAATCTTAAGTCGGAATAGTTGAAATAATTTCAAGCAGCCTGTATTGTTTGCGGAAATCGGGCGATGATAAAAGTGATCAAATGGAGATTTTTTTTTTTTTTTTTTGTTTTTTACCGTAGATATTATTATTAGATGTTTTTTGTTGGGGTTCAGTCAAAGTAGATCCGAAAAATACAATTTAAAAAGGTGTATTTTTTTTTTTAATTTTCTGCCAATGTTTCGGCTTATCATTATTATCAGTTTTCATGACTGATGTCCCATTTTCAGTCATGAAAATGGAATCCTGATGACACGACGTACCCTCTCGCCTTCTTGATAGCCCTAAAGATGGCTTATAATGTAAGCCGAAACGTTGTCAGATGATTTTAAAAAATACACATTTTTCAAATTGAACTACTTTGACCGAACCACAAGAAAAAACATCTAATGATGGTAAAAGTGGTCTGCTGAAACAATATGGAAATTTTAAAACTCTTGATCTATATTAATCTAATAAAAATGTGAAACAATATTAAAGTTAGTTATTCTTCATTACCATTATCTTTTTTTCTCATTATATCTCAAATGAAGGATATCATTCATGAGAGGCAATAGGAACAGTTTTTCGGAGATCTTTCAAAATTAATACAATATCTAGAATAACCTTGGGATAGGACTCTTTGGAGCCCAGGTAAGTCACAGACCCTCCCTTCTTGGCTGAGGAGGAGTAAGCGAGGTGGTGCCGAGCGAGGTAGGTGGGGGCTGAAGAGAATGTTCGGCCGCCCACGACCAGCTGACTTTCCCGCCTCACGCATGGAGAGGTCATCAACTTCTCTCCTGCCCGCCTTCATGAGCCCTCACTTCCGCTCCTTAGCGGAGGAGCTACTTGACAACCCTCTCTAGTGCCAGGGTAACGACAATGTCCAGGACTAGCGAATGCAGCTATTGGGGTAGTTCTCATCACAGGTTTCGGCTCTTTCAGTTTAGTTTTCTCCTAAAGAGACACTGAAAATGACGGTGTGTGTCTCTCTAAACACTACAGGCCACACTTTTCAATTTAAAAATAAAATGTAATTCGTATCATGAGTTCAAAAGAAAGGGCTAAGTTCGTTTTTCAGCAAAATCGGACCAATAGAAGTTAGGGATTACCTGCGATGTCAAGTGCGCACAAATAACTTATTTACGATGTAGTGGGCGGAATGTTTAATTTACAATAATGATAATCAACACAGGTTATTTATTTATAAACTATATACTTTAGGATTTATACAGGGAAATAGAACAGTTAGGAGTATATGAAGTACTTATATTAAATTAAATTTATTTTAAAATGTAGTGGGCAATTTAAAAAGTTATTGTTTTTTTATGTAACATCAAAAAATATAAGTACGATTGGGAAAGGTTAGTCAGGGATTCGGTCTTGGAATGTGACAAAACTGCCTTTTTTGTAAATAAAAGTATTTTTTATTTCCGCCAAAGTTTCGGCCTCAATTCTAGGCTATCATCACGGCTGAGTATCAAAAGAAACCATACAAAAATAATATAGAAACATAATTGTATATTATAATACAATACATGAATAAATAAATTCATCATTTCATTTATTTTTTAAAGTGTAGAATTATTACATATAGACATGTATCAATATTATTTTTGTTTATTTTCTTTTGATCCTCAGACCAGATGAAGGCCACAAATTTAGGCCGAAACCTTCACAAAATATTTTTTTTCAATGTACAAATCAGTTTTTAATTCTTCACTTCCCCAAACCGAATCCCAGACTTTTCTCTCTTCATAAAGCTCGACGGTCAACTAGTTGCCTCCAAAATTCTAGTACATTCCCTTTTTCTATTTCTTTAGTAAATTTTAAACATACAAGCATACCAATACAAGCTATCTTTACCCTATCTGAAAAGTTATTTATTTTTAATACTGGTAACTATATTGTTTGCTAAGTTTTCTTTAATTCTCTTCTTTAATTCTTTCAGCTTTTCTGCAGGAATCTAAGCTTATTTCCTATATCCCATTAGAGAAAGATATAAATATGATTACATGAAAATTAATTTACAAGCCGGAGAGAACATTGAGCGAAGAGATATGACCACTGAAGACTGTTTAGGACTGGCCAGGAAAGGAAAAGGCAAGAGAAGTGTTCACCAATCGTAGTTGAATTCGTAAATTTTGTCCTTAACAAGTGTTTTCAACATAAAATTGTTATAGAACATAAAAGTTACTTCTCATTTTACATATACGTATACTTTTCCATAACACAAATAACAGCGAAGATATTAAGATAAAAAATTTTGGTCACTCTCTGAACCCCGCTTGACCTTCCCTCGTCCGATTTCGAAGAAAAATAAATTCCTTCAAGGATGTGCAATAATAAACCTAAAACTGAATTTAGTTTCATTTACAAATATTTTAAACATAAGAGGGGCCCGCCCAACACTTGATTTATCCTCAAATATTTATTTATATATGCGTTTTTTTTTAAGCTTATAAAACTAAATTTCGCATAAATTATTACCATAGTTATTGTTATATATTTCTAATATAAATTTTTTGTTGTAATGCTAATAATAACATAATAACGACATTACAATTTTAAATTTCGATTTTTCTCTATACCCCTCCCCATGACCGATTTTAGAATCCAACGTACTCGCATAGAAATAACAGTGACTATCATATTATTCATCTAGCAGAGAGAATACTTTTTTTTTTAATTGAAAAAATTTGTAAAAAA
>KZ807034.1:577328-591900 GCA_000696205.2 Oncopeltus fasciatus
AAATGCACCGGCCCGGATAGCAGGGGATCCAGGTTCGAATCCTGGCTGGGACAGTTAGATTTTTTATTCTGTTCCCTTGCACTAAAAATTATCTAAATTTACGTGGGATTAAAGACCACAAAATAAATAATATTTATAAAATTAAAATTAAAATTAAATTAAGAAGAGTCATTTAAACAGCTTGACAATGTCAGCTCCTCCGAGCATAAGCGATATATTCGTCGGCCTTGGAGGTGGGACTCTCGACACTAGTGCGGGGAATTTAATAACTTATCAGACTTGCCTCGGTAGCATAAGTGGTAAATGCACCGGCCCGGATAGCGGGGATCCAGGTTCGAGTCCTGGCTGGGACAGTTAGATTTTTTATTCTGTTCCCTTGCACTAAAAATTATGTAAATAAAAAACGTTTTTTTTTTTTTTTTCATTAGCGAGATCTATATTTACTTTAGAAACTCAACACAGATATGTATATTAATAAATTAAATATTTTAGTAGTTGCCTACCGAAGTCTTTAACTGTACCTTACATTTTTATTTTACGGCTTAGAAGAAGCAAATAGTAGGATTTCTCAATGAATTGGCACATCGCTTTAAAATTTAAAAAAGAAAAAGTATGACTTTGAAATTTAGTGAAATCAGACAAATAGGAGTGTGCATTACCTGAAGTATTAGGGAGCATAATATTTTGCCAAGAACTGAATCCAGATTTCTTTATTGATAAAAAAAAAAGTAACTACATTCCAGTAGGGTTAGATCATAAATGACATAGTAATAAATTAGTTACGTTACAAGGAAAGTTCAAATCCAAAAAATGTACCGAGGAATTCGCTTATTTTGTGCAGCCCCTAAGTGTCGAAGGTTTTTAATGTCTGTGGAATTGCGAAGTAACAAAAATATAAATGATCTAATTGACTATTTAGATTCTATGATCAATTATAAGATCATTTAATCTGCATGATCTAAATTTCTGTCTGTTACTAAATCACTGATTTCTGGGTCAGAGAAACCATTAAAAATATTTCTAGGTTGATAATTGACTTGATTAAGTTTTACTTTTGCAGTATTTACTTAAGGATCTAGACTTCCAAGAACATTAAAGGTTCACTGTCAAGTGCTCCAAGCTTCTTAAGTTTTCCAAGCAGTTACTGCGTAACCCTCAGATACGTAATCAAAATGTGATTGATGGACTTACTAAAAAAGTTTATTAAAGAGGAAGTATATTATAATAACGTTAATACTTTCTCTCACTTTCAGATTAATTACTGAATATTCAGTTAATAGTAAAATATGGCGTCGAAATAAAGCCCCACATATTTCGAATTGTTAACTCATTTAATTTGATTGTATAACAGATAATGTTGAATTGGACAGGACAGATTTCAATATTAATTTTTTCATGGTTTCCACTTTATACAACGACTGTTTTCGTCACATGAAAATTCGTCCATTACTGTATAATTTCTGTCACATGAAAATTAAAATTCCAGGTTAGCTATGATATTTTTTAAAAAGTAATTTGAGTTCATGGATTCTTCTCTGTTGTTTTTGGTTACAAGAATAATGAAGACATCAGAATAAATAAAGGATTATCCAGGGCTTTAATTTAAGAAACCCTAATACATGTTGAGCAACAACGAAGAAGAAGATCTTGTAGATATCTTTCACCTCTTAAGATACCAGTGGGACGCTTATTAGCCATCACAATGTACATAGACCAGCTTAAAGGAGGGCCTATTTTGGAGTCATAACCTATATTATCTGAAGAGACATTATATTAATCATTTTATTAATACATTTTTTATTCTTGAAATTATTATATGCGTTCTTTGCGTCTTCACTACATCCTACAGCTAGTTTTCTTTTTTTTTTCGCTCGAAAATGTTCAATTAATTTTGATTTGAACAGTTTAATGCACATCATAAGCCCCTTTTCTTTTAATTTTTACGTACACAAATATGTGAAGCATTTAATAACTGACTTCCAACTTGATGTTATTAAAAAGTTTGTTCCTCTAAAAAAAATAATAATAATTTTGAGTTTCCAGTACATAATTAATTATATTTAATAATATTTAGGCTAGAGTATTAGAAAAATTCATGAAGGATTTAGACAAAAATAATGAACTAACGTGTTTATTAATTACAACGGAATTCGTTATTCTACAGGGATATCTGAATAAATTTAGCATTGTTTGATGACCTTTGACCAAGTATTACCCCCAGCTTCGTTTCTCATTTTGCTTCATTTTTTTCTATATTCTTGAAAGATCTATATTTTGAAACTTTTTACAAAATATATATTCATTTTTTTTTTTTACAAAATGTATTTTGTTCTAAGTTATCTCAAAGGTTTGATTTGTGCTTAGTTTCAAAACGATGGATAAATATGGCTTCTGAGATAATCAACCCCAGTTGATTTTAATAGTTAAATTTCTAAGAGGCTATATAAGACTTACAAGTGCTAACGTATTTAAGAATAATGCCGGTTTTATTAAGTAATAAGAATATCTTGAGCATATCATAACCACTGAAAGACGGTGATTTTATATTGGGTGCTCCAAATGTATGCTTTGAAATGCTATTATACAAGCCCTCAATTATTTTACAAGCTAATATATGAACGTATGAATATTTTTTGCATTGTAAATTCGACGACATTTCAATCAAGTGTATATATCAACAGAGTCGTTTGGTTACTACTGATTTAACAAAAAAAATATAAAATTTGGCTTTATCATTTAACAAGCATTAGATATATTTTTCCTCTGAGCAAATTACTGATATACTTCAACGGAGGACTGTCGAGTGGCACTATATCTTTAAATAAAGATATAGTGACAGTTTTTCATGAGAAAATACTGACACAAAGATATCTTATCTAACTCATAAACTTATCTAAATTTTTCAAGTGGAGACTGTATATTCAGCGAAGGAATAGCGGCTACATATGGCTACAGCAAAGTTCCTTAATATAACTTCCAAAGTTCCTTAACAAACTTCCTTTTACTTGCTGGATTTTCAAAACTCGGGATTTGTTAGAAAAGTAGCCTGATTGATTAAATTTCTGACAAAACTAATTTTAGAATTTAATTCCCATTCTCATATTATCACTTTCTTTCATAATGGAATGACTTTATGCGTTCTTTACGTCATAACAACATCCCATCCTGCTTGTTATTTTGTTTTTTTTTTGCTTGAAAATGTTCTGTTAATTTTTAATTGAACAGTTTAATGAACATCAAGCGTCCTTTTTCTTTTCTTCTAGATTTATTCCAGGCACTTAATTCCAACAAGAGCTACCTTGATCAATAGTAATTTTTCGGTGAATAGTTCTTTTTCTTTTGTCTCACTTTGACATTTTCGAAAGCATAACGCATGGTATATTTCCTAATCATGGATGAGACCAACAAAACTAGATCAGTCTTTACAAATACGAATCTGAAGAAATAGTCCAGAAGTAAACAAGGATGCCATCTTTACTTTGCAAATTGGGAAACACAGGTAAGTTTTTCCAGAGTTCCCCTTTTGATGATTTAGTGCCATTGTTGCTTTGGAAGTTTAGAAAGGAAATTTCCAAAGTGGCTCGCCTATCTCTCGTAATCCCTCAAAACCCGAGGGCAGCAGGTCCTCGAGACGGTCGAGGAGATTGCTTTACCCCCCGAAATTCCTTCGGAAGAAAAGTGATGTCGGGGGACCTCTGAGCCGGGGCAGAGGTACCTGCTGTCGCCTAGGCGGGAAACCCACTGTTCCCAGAAGGTCCCTATGGACCACCAAGAAAACAGCTGTTCTCAGGCTACTGACAAAAACTAGCCCCCCCCCCCCCCCTCGGAAGCAATTTTCTCTAATGATAGCCGAACTAAATTGAACATACAGATATACAAATTGTGCTTTAGACTGTAGATACTGCAGATAGACTGCGGATAAATGATATTAGAGGTTGAGCTGGTAATTTTCTGTCCTCCGGGATGTTGATAGAGATTGTCACTTTAGAGTCAGTTACACTTTTTTTTTTTACTGAAAAAAGGATAGTATTAAAGATTAATTACGAACTGGGAGGGAAAAAAAGTAATAGGCGTCAATTGCCTTATCATAAACATCTATAAATGCCCCTCTACACGATACAAAAAAATTATACACACCTTTACACGTAGAAAAAATAAGTACATGACACAAACGAGAGAGGCATTAATGACTCTATATTGATGTCCAAGAGCTTAAATAACATGTAAACAAGTTATTGAAAAAGAGGTTGGACAGCCCAACTAAAACGATAAAAATCAGAAATATAAAGACATATATTTTGTAATTGAAAGGTTCAAATGTATAGGACACTCACTTTTGAGGCTTTAAATTCAGTTTGTTATTTACACTTCAACAAAAATACAAATAAATAAATAAAGACTCGTAGGAACAGAGTAAACTAAGCAGATTTGATTTCCCGACATTTTGGGGTTACTTGAAGGTAGAAATGATAATATTAAATAGTTAATTTGAACGTAGAAGCCGAAGAGTACAAGAGGTTCAAAAAGTGAACTCGTAAAATCTGGTTCTAATCAAAAATGGTGATTGTTTATATGGGACTTCACTTACATTTGTCCCTTTCGTATATACGCAACTGAAAAGGACAATTATTACACGCTTCTCAACTTTTTGAAGACTATAGCTTTTAACCCCCCCCCCCCCTTCCAATTGCCATTTCAGTCACTTTACTCTTCTTAAGATATGTGGAGATAAGCTCAAATCCGGACTTAGATTCCTTTATTTAAAAAAAGGGGGGAGGGAATACAACAAAAGCAGGGGCAGCCATCACTTCATTCCTAAGTAAAATGTAATAAAAACATAATTTGTACATAAACGTGCATAGCGATTACGAATTCTCTTTCTCATGACTTCCCTTTAAGCTGGTCGATATGTACCCCAATCTACTTGTAGGTGTACTGCCACAAATTTTACTATCTAAACTATCTAGAGTAAAGTAAGGATATCATTAAAAGTAGTAAATTAATATGAATTTACACAATTTACAATTCAACAGAAGTTATCTGTTGCCCCGAAATCCAATAGTTTTGTGAAAAAGGCTTTTGCCTCGGGGACATATGAGGGTCTGAACATTCTGTCAAACTTTATTTTGTATTCATTTTCCAAACACACAGGCAATTATCGAAATAATGAGGATTAAAATTTGATCATACCCTGCACAAATAAATTAGTTTTAAAGTTGCCGGAAAAAACACCCGAAGTTTTAAGAGTTTTTTGTTAAATCAGATTAACTGTAGAAAAATTAAATTCTTGATTGAGGTACCTAGCTGAAGAGGAAGAAACATTTAAAAAATTGTTAATTAAAGATATGATTAGAACTATAAAGCCTTATAAGTATAAAAAATAATTTATGATCACTGTTATTAAAATGTTTATTAAGCATTTATATATTACATTTAAATTATTTCGAGGGTTGGGCGAGCCCTTATTTTTATAAATATAAAAACATCTAATTCATCTTTAAGGTAATATTCTTTGAGTCTCAGTGACGAGCAGAAATTGTAAAATATTCTACAGCTGGAATATATAAGTGAAAAGAACGATAAATAGAGAGCGAAGAGTGCGGAAATCTACATTTAATAAAATATATTTTTTGAATTATCAAATACATTTCAAAATTAGGTCAAATGATATTACTACGTAATTATAGGCACACCAATCTTCTTGATGGAAAAGTAATTACCACGGTTACCTAAAGCATATGGTAGCAGTCATCTGGTAACCAATAATCGATTAGGTTCAGGTTGTTAGGCATCTGCCATTCAGAAATAGAAAATAGTTATTTCCAATACTAGTTTAGGGGGGGGACATATAAGATAATATTTACATACTTTGTACGTACAGGATATTTATTACCAGGATCATTCCGATTTTAATTTTTAATTTTAATAATTCAATAGGTTCGCAAGTTTTAGTGTCCTGTGAGTCCAATTAAACATATACTATCCAATAAAATACACATAAAAAAAATAAAGGAAAAATTACAAAAAATGATTTTGTAAGGCCGAAGGTGAATAATATAAATTAATACAATAGAAAATAGCAGGAATACTCGAAGAATAAAGCAGAATACATAAAAGCAATGTATTCAGTATTTAATGTATTGAAGTCATTCAATATTTATTTTTATGCATTACTTCACCATTTTGCTTAATGTAATTTTTTCTCCATAAATATGAATTTGGTTGTGGTTTATTATCTGTCCCAGCCAGGACTCGAACCTGGATCTCCTGCTAGTGTAGTGGGAATTTAATAAGTTATCTAACTCGTCCCGGTGGTGTAATGAAAACATTCCGGCCCGGCAAGCAGGAGATCAAGGATCGAGTCCTGGCTGGGACAGATAGATTTTTTTTATGCTATTCCCTTTCATAATGTTTATAATTTTTTCTCTTCTGGTGACATATTAACAAAGATAAATGGGCAAAAGAACAAAGGAATAATACTCAATTTTTTTCTTTTATTTACATTGTTATCATGTCCAGACTCCCGAAAAAATATTTTCGATTCTTCACCATTTTTATTTAGAATATAAAATAAGGTCACTTAAGAATGGTTTATATATTTCATTCCTTACGCGTTTTAGAGTTAGTTATTTTTAAAATAAAGGGGCTCAATTCAGTACTGGAGTTTCCTGCATTATATTCAATGAGTTCATTAATGAAAAAAATTAAAAGAGAGTGAGTGTGGAAGGGTCATAAAAAGTGACTAAATTGAAAAATCATCAATATCTTTGTTATTATAGAGCTATACGATAAATAAATGAACAACGCAAAAGAAATAGTTTAAGGTATTAATAGAAGACCCAATTCAAAATAGCTAATATTTTCATTATTGCTTTCAATAATAACAATTACAATTTTCATTGCCAGTGCCAAGAAAAAAGCTGCAAAACGCAATAGGTGTAAAAAGTAAATTTTTAATAATCAATTTCACATTAACAGTTCTAAAGGAATTCTAAAGGAAAAGCTTGAAAGGAAATATTTCAAAATATAACTTCAGAAGCCAATGTAAAATAGAAGCGGAACTAAAACGCCTATTTTCAAATAGTTATTCGTTCTTAGATAAAGTCATCAAGGGTAGAGCAAGACATAATTGTATAATCGTCACCTATTTCATTATTATTATTATTGTTATAAAGAAAAATTTGTATTAAACACAATAACCAAGCTATCAAACATTAGGGGACTAAGCAGGTTGTAATCATTCGAAGAAACCCAGCCCTGGACAAAACTCGAACCAGGAGAACTATTGTAGAAGTCCTACATGAAATCTTTGGGATAGCCTAGTTTCTTCCGAGGGCTTAGCCAGGACAGAACTAAAACCTTAGTTCCTTCTGAATCATTCGAGAAGGTGAAATGAACCTCCCTCCATAAGCCATCACTGTTCAGTTGCGGCGCCAATCATTTTTTATTTTCATCATACGAGTGTATCATAGGGCATATATTACAGAAAGACATTTGTTTTAAACATTTTAATCTCATTGCGGCATCTTTTTTTTCTCTCGGTGAAATGTTCTTTATCCTTTAGAAATGAAATGAATTCATAAATATTCTATAATCCATTTATTCATCATTTATTATACATGAACTAAATTAATAAATATCTGATTAAGGGATATCAATAAATTTGAATCTTACAGGGAGCCAGAAGATCTCATTACCAGAAGATCTTCTTACTAGATCTCCAGCGATTTTTTTCTGGCTCCCTGTACGAATCAAATTAATAATGAAATGTGGGATTACTATACCACAATTATCATCTATCTTTGGATATAAATAAATTTCAAAATTTTCAGTAGAAACTCCAACAAGCATTGATAGTTCTTTCCAAACTTGCACTCATTTACTTGTGGTCATATCTAAAAGGATAAGGCAATGGTCTCGTTGTGTTTTCAAAGTTATTTTTGATAATCCTATCGTTATTAACAACCAATCATCTTTACTTTTTATACATAACTCAGCAAAGAATAATGCAAGTTAGTCATAACAAAACATGACAACATTCTTGGGATTTTCGCGGTGTCTTAGGTCTATAGTCTTGTGAAAACCGAGCGAAACTCTTTACATAAAGAACTCAGGAACACAACCAGATTGCGACCAACTTTTTGCTTAGAGGAAATCAGGAGTCGACTCATTCAACTGGGAAAGAAACTGGCTCTGGAAGATACTAGATCCTTTACTTCAGTTCACATGAAAGAAGAAGAAAAAAGTTGCAGTGCAGTGAGCAAAAGTACGGTTTGGAAAATGACGACATTGTCCAAATGTCAAGTTGTTAAAACTCATAGAAGCACATAATAAATAATATACTACTGAGATATTTCCTACTCTTAAGGATAAATGTATCTAAACGAGAGAAAACATTTATGTTGAACATGAGGTTTGCAGCCATCAAAGGGGAAAAAAAACACAGAGGAGGAAGCGGGTGGGGGGGGGGGAACAGGAAGTAAAAAAATCCCTATAGGAAAACATTTTATTTCGAATTATATTTTTAATTTCTTTAGATTATATACAAAATGAGTAAATCATTATAAGATATGCAAGCCAAGAAATGAGGTCAAAACAGGAAAACCCAATACCCAATGAAATCAACCAAACTGAATACATATTCTGAAACCCGTGTCATCGTGTCCCCTCTCCATCCGCGGGCACACCGTAAAATTTATGTTTGCTCGTAAAGTACACGCGTGTGCAGGCCCCAAGTCGTAAAACTATGGCCTAAAGGGTGAGACTTCTTGAACTATATAATGGGATACGTTTGTCGCACATTAACACTTTGTAAACAGATGCCACACAACGACAGTGAAATCAGTTCAATGGACATATTAGTCTCTTCGGTCCCGTCCAAACCTGGTAGCGGTCATTATGAATAATGTTCTCAAAACAATGATGAGTTCGGAGACTCAATCCAAAAAACTCAAAATAGAAATCAATGAAATTAAAAATCATTAACGAAATAGGTACAATTATAGGGACATAAGTAAGCCAGAAGCAGCCATATAAGCGAATTCCTCGAAACCGTAGTTTGTAAAATTTTTAGTGCAAGGAAACAGAATGAAAAATCTAACTGTCCCAGCCAGGACTCGAACCTGGATCTCCTGCTATCCGGGCCGGTGCATTTTCCATTTATGCAACCAAGACAAGTCGGATAAGTTATTAAATTCCCCGCACTAGTAAAATTAAATCAGTATTCCTGGCAGACCCCTTACTTCATTTTTCAATTCTTCATTTGCATCAAAAGTAATAGTACTTTTGGTATATACCAAATTCAATAACAGCATATTAGCCTATAAATCGTACAAAATATTGGCTTCCTGAGCTATGGTAAATAGTTTTTTATACTTTCGCCACTTGCCCTTACCATTGTTCACCTAAAACAGAAGTAATTTTCAACTTCTAAACTTGTTTTTCAACAATTTTTTCCCTTAATAATCAGGATTGTATAATTTTTAATAATATTATGATCCTTCTGACTCTACCAGCGAGGCATCCACAGAAATAGGTATACAGATGTCTTTATGTGAGTTGGTATATATAAAATAAGATATATAAATAAACAACCAAATATTTACACAACAATATATTTGATATAAAATATAATACATATTCAAAGTATAGTACATTTCTATCTACTGTCAATAGCCAACTGCTTGATCCCACGCTAAAACCACTCCTTGGGATGGCTGTCAAAGAACTCTTGAAACGCAAAATCATCAATTTTTTTCACTAGAAGAAGAGCTATGGTTCGAAGCAAGTTGTAATTGGATATATATTTGAATATGACCCTGTTTTATTCCACTCCAAAGTAGGAAGATTTAAAAAATTCCTACTTTGTGTCATGGTACTTAGATGACAGCCTGATTTTTTACAGGATATCTGCTAATCCCCTAAAAATTTTTATCTTACTACAACTCCGTTTAATTTTAACTCCGAATTTACATTTTCAGCTACTCACATCCGATTCCCGTATTGTGTAACCACCTGATAATCCAATATAAATAAATTTTGTGAGATTTCCCTCCAGAAACACCCATAACAATTAAAACGAAAAGAAAAACAGAGCTGGTTGTGACTGTATTCATTCTAAGATATTCCATGCAGTCCTATCCTATTATCCCCTCGAATACATATACAGACTTTATCTCACTGTTTTTCCTAATATTCCTCGAAACTCACAATTGTGAAACCTTCGAAGAAAATCCTTTAATCCTTCTTCCTTGAACGAGTTCTGCTGCTTGCTTTCTTATCTTAAGTGGTCCCTTTTGAAAAATAGTCGATCCAGACTGCCTTTCACCAAGAAATACCGAAGCTCTTTGAACCTTAACACTCACTTGTTTTCGTCCTTGCTTCTCTTTACGCCCTCCCTCCCCCCCCTCGCACCAAATATACCCCTCAGGTTTAGATTTATCTTTCTTTCCATACCTGAGATCTATCCTTCTTGTACAAGCATGACTAATGATTCAAACAATGCCAAGACTGCAGGTTACTGTCGCTATCTTTCAGAAAAGCTAGTAATTTCCAAATTTATTTTTATTCATACCTCTGATTTAAAGTCCCAAGGGAATTATAAAAGGAATTTAAATAAATTTAAGAAGATATTCAATATGCCTCTGACTTTGACAAACAAGCCATTTTTATTTTTTTCAAACCATTTTTAATATTGCTCCCACCATGCATTCCTTATTTAACATCCTATTTCCTTTTATTTTACAATCCATTCTGCATCTACCCCTTTCCTATAAAACTCAAATTTCACCAATTTCCCTTAGCTACTTTTTTTCCCCCGTAACGTGTTGTTATTTTTTACAACACTCATTTCTGGTTTTGAAGAGATGATTGATGATTATGTGTGACTGAAATGAACAAAACATAACCTTCCAATAAATATTTTATTTGGTTGTGGTATTTTATCCCACGTAAATTTTAAACAATTAATGAGAGGGAATAGAATAAAAATCTATCTGTCCCAGCCAGGAATCGAACCTGGATCTCCTGCTATCCGGGCCGGTGCACTTGCCATTTATGCTACCAGGACGCGTTAGTTGTTTTATTCTACTCCCTCTCATTAATTGTTTATAACCTTCCAATGGATAAGATCTCAATAACCAACATTCCTCCAGAGTGCGCTGAAAATAGCCAACAGCACAGTGAAAAAGAGAAGCTTAAGTAAAGCGTAAATATGCAAATGAGCTCCATTTTAGGTGGGGGTAGGAGGGCTTGAGAGAAAGGCGGGCAGCGAGGGTTCCCATGCCAGGAGAGGGGTTCAGGCCTTGCGACCTCTACCTATGACCTCCCCCTCTCTACAAAACATAGGGAACTAGTTCGGAAGAAGTCTGTCCAAGGTCTGCTCAAACCTGGTAGGGTAGTCCTGCGAGCAAGTGTCTCGGAGGGCAGCCAACTGCCGTCGTAGGAAAACGGAAGGTCCCAGCGAAATATTTATATTTGCTGCAAAGGATGACGCGGGTCGGGGAAGCTATTATCCACAAAAAAAAAAAAAAAATTACTTTTCCATTCAAATTATGAAAGTAATTTTTGCTAATCTAAGAGATAATTTTGGAAGGAAATTATGATATATTTTTTTTCAGAACTGGATAAGAAAAGTTTAATAGCTTAAAGTCAAATAGAGAGTTTTTTTGACCGTAGAGATTATTAGTAGATGTTTTTTTATTGGGGTTCAGTCAAAGTAGATAAAAAAATTCAATTTAAAAAAAATGTGTACTTTTTAATTATCTGCCAACGTTTCGGCTTACATTGTAAGCCATTTTCAAGACTGAAATACAATCTCACAAGTAAAACATAAAATATTAAATGATAGTTTATTTCCAATATTTTACTTAAATGATAATTATTAATCCAATATTGTTTTAATGTAGTTATAGCGGAAAAGTTTTAATAAACCAGACCATATAATACATCAAGCATTGGGCCAAAAAAAAAAAAGTATGAATCTAAAAAAAAAAATTTTAAAGTTAAATAATTTATTTCTTATTGAATGTTTTATAACTTTGAATACGAATAAATATCAATAAAAGTAGAAAAATGATAATACTCTCACAAATTTGAGCATGTAAAGACTTAGAAGTAAGAGTTTCTTTTTAAGATATACACCTATACATTTGCTTTCAAAAGTCACATTTTCAATTGACAATATCTCGAATTGACTGAATTTATAACGTGAATAAAAATAATGTTTGCTTTATAACAATGCTCAAGAAAACTTTAGACACAATGATAAGTGTAACTGCTTAAGAACTCTATTAGAAAAACACTAAAATTATCAACGAAAGAAATTGGTTTATTTTAAGCCCGGAGAGGGGGGAGAGGTATAAGACACACATGTGCTTCTACAAATATAATAATTTACTGGCACGTGGTACAGATCCGACAGCTGCCTGAAACGTGGTCCGCAGGATTTTTTCTTATCTGTTCATTCCACAGACGACTTTTCACACTAACATTCCAGCTACTTCAGAGCAATATATGTTCTTTATTATTCTCTGATGGTCAACACATTTCAACAAAAATAGAATATATATAAACTTCTATTAAAGTTTCAAGTCATCAAGAGACTGAGAATTCAATTTTTTTTTTTAATATGTTTATTTCATATGAAATTTGATGAAGGGGCTGAACCAAATTTGAACAAATCTGGAATTCAGGCTGTATTTGTTACGGCAATGCTATATATTAAGACAATATGCTAAATATCATATGAGCTAGTTTAATCAACTTCTCTAACAGTAAATCCATCGACCAGGCGTTATTGTGCTTTAAAAAACCCATAGACCTTTCCATGAATTTTAGTTTACTTCCTCCTCAAAATAACTAATTTATTTTGAACTGAAAATCGAATAATAAATCTTGATGACGAGTTCACAAGTTTCCAATAACTTTTATTTCCAAGAAAATAAATTTAAAAAACCTCAATGCATTTGTGAAAAAGCAATAACACCAGGTCGTTGGGCAAAACAAATTAGCTATTTTGGAGCAATTATTAACACTTAGAGTAACCCCTTAGAAATGTTGCACCAAGCTAATAGGCAAATTGCCGGATCAATTTGAACCTGCAATACGAATTTCATTAATTTTGCAGCGGACATACTCTTTTTAATTGGATTGCCGGTCCCTTAAAAAAAAAAAAAAAAATGTTTTCGAAAATGGCAGTATGATTTTGAAATCTCAGGTCTACTACAATAATTTATTTTCAAAGAAAATGTACTAAAATCTTAATATAAAAAAGGTACAACCCATGCTAAAAAGAAAAAGAGCTACACATGGGAATCAGTTTAATTTATTTACTTTTACCAATAGTTTGATTATTCTTAATCATTAGATGACAGAATATTCCTTTAACTAATATTTTCAATTAACATATCAAGTGAATTAGGGTTGACAAACCACAGCATAATTACACCAAGCATAGACATATGCGAAACAAGACCAAAATAGAGCAAACTTAATTTAGAGCGACAAACTACATTATACGTTATTGGATGATTTTAGTTGGGGTTCGGTCAAGGTAGATCCAAAAAATCTTTGGATCTACCTTGACCGAACCCCAACTAAAATCATCTAATATTATCTACGGTCTAAGAAACTCTCCTTTTGACTACATTTTACGTTTCTCATACGTAAAATATCATTAAAAAAAAAAGAGAAACAAAAAAAAACAGTGATTGTACCATGGATTTATTTTTCAACCCTTTCCTATCACTGATGACTTTAATCGAATATCATTTTGTAAATAATAATTTATCTAAAGATTTTATAAAGATTTATTTTCAATAATTTTACAACTAGTTGTCATGAATTGTTTATTACTGTTTTCTTGGACTATTTTAAATTAACTAAACTCTTGCTATGTCTTAAGACCGCAACAATAGTCAGCCTCACTTGCTTGACCCTACTTCGGGATGTGAGGGAGAATGGGGTAGCAATGAAATTGAATGCTCAGAGACAGCTCACCGCAAGGTCAGTACATGTCAGTGGGGGTGGTCAAATCTTCTCGTGCCATCCTTGACAGGACAAATGAAATTGACATCATCATCAGAACCAGTTGCCCGTACTATCCTACGGTGCTAGAACCAGTTACCCATAGTTATCATGTAGTAGTGAGTTGTCTATATAATGTCATTCAACGAGAATGAAGATGTTAATCATCGTATCGTAAGTTTACTCTCAGCGTATCTTGACGTACTTTAAAAATTGGTCAAGTACTTTTTGTTTTGCTGATAATTGGGCTTTATCATTTTAAATTTATTTTTAGTTTTAACTTGAACCGCGAGCAGAAAAATAATCAAGTCAGAAAAAATCCCTCAGAATGAAAAATAAACTAGTTTGTATTAAAGTCAGGTGTAGCCGTTAACGAATAACACAATAACGAGTTATTCCAGCCCAAACAAGAAGGGAGTTCTCTGATGCAGAACTACTTCCAGCAAGATTCCCTGGAAAACATTGTTATGTAGAGGCACAGAAATAAGAAAAGAGAGGGGAAAAGCCCAAGACAAAAGATCAATATGAAAAAATATATATAAAAAAA
>KZ807034.1:591932-616698 GCA_000696205.2 Oncopeltus fasciatus
CATAAAAAATAAATAAATTTTAAAAAAATCGAAAGCAAATCTGTTGGATTTCCGAAAGAATTTAGCAGCGGAGGCTGTTCTCATAACATATTTAAACAAAATATTTTCTATTTTTTTTTTCGCTCCTACCCACTAACAATGAAAAATGATACATACATTTATATATCTATATTTTTTTGTATGGGTATGTATTACATGGCTTGTTCAAATACAAATATTCATCATTCATGAAAATGAGGAAAGTGTTTAGATTACGTAATAGGCATATTTGAATATGAGCAGAAGTACAATTTATTGAATATAAAGTCAAAAGACAAATTTAGTAATGAACACAATTGAACTAACAGTAGCAAAGAGTTTAGACCTAGAAATTAAGTTTTAAAGTTAACCAATATTCATTTTAACAGCAAAACACACTAGTTCATTAATAAGTGCAAAGATGCAGATGGAAATTATCGTAAAAATGACTAAATTCTAGTTAAAGCCATACAATTTTATTTACAGCAAGAGAAAATGAAATGTTAAATTCGACCGAGGTACAGTATACATGAAATACATATATTACTCTAAAGGGTTATTATTATTTCTACCACCAATGAATATAGAACTCTCATACCTAATATTCTCCGTCTTCATTGGTTTCTGCAAACCAACTTCTGTTGGCGAGCGCTTTCGGACATTGTCCATCTTCTTGGCCGAATACATACGTTCACTGTCACGGTCCGTATTCAACTGTGTTGACAGTTGAATACGGACCGTGACAGTGAACACATGTGAATACATGTATTCGGCCAGAAGATGGACAATGTCCGAAAGCGCTCGCCAACGGGAGATGGTTTGCAGAAACCAATGAAGACGGAGAATATAAGGTATGAGAGTTACATATATTACTTTCCTTCCAGAGTATAATAACTGAAGAATCAGACGTAAAAGAGACTTCAATATTAATACTCATGATATTCATTTTGGCACAGTTATTTCTACAAAATGAGACATTCCACGCTATCCTGTGTATCAGTTTTCTTCTTTTTTTTTAATGTTGTGATCTGGAGCATAGACATTTTCCCAAAGGGCTTACCTCAAATATAGATGCTCTATGTGATACAATACGCCGCCGCTCTTTGACTTATCACAATGGAGTCCTAAAAATACATTCAGCATATGTGCCTGAGATTAACTTTATTAAAAATTGACATGTACGTATCTGAAGTAGTTTATCGCCTGAAATCTTAGATTATAGGCCCTTTATTCGCCATATTTGATTAAATTAACTCCAAAACTACTGTTTAGTTAAAAATTAAAAAAAAAAAAAAAAGAGTAAAACGTATACTAGTAAAATTGAGGAATTCTTTTTTTTAAAAAAGAGAGTTTTTTGATGTCAAAGTAGTCAGGGAAAAACAAACACATATTTTGAACTAAGTAAAATAATATCAACTCAAATCTTGACTTAGTCTCAATTGATAGACAATAACTTTCATCGGAAATCAAATTAAACATTTAGAGCCATACTTACTCTAAAAAAAATACTACCATCTCTAAATGACTATATATATATNAATGCCAAATTTGGGTTATTTCAATCTGATTTTCATTCTAAGTGCATACAAAAATAATATTTGCTTCTTAAAATTTATTTTTTCATTCTTTGATTGGCTAATTTATTGTTCATTTTACTTATATTATGTTTATTATTAGAATATGCTAATTAACATAAAAAAAACTGCAGAATATATATATATATATATATATATATATAGGCAAACACGGAATGTGGGTTATCGGTGGCGTAGTGGTTATGTTCCAAACCCAGATTCCCCCAGTCTTCATGTCTTAATTATTAGTTCGGAAGTGCCAAACTAGAGAGCGCAGTAAGATCAGCGACAGTGTACCAACAGGGAGGTTAGTGCAACATCTATCTGAGGAAGGAACAGTTGTCGTAGCAGTAGTTGCCTCCTTTTGATAATATCTGCAGGCTAATACTCATGTAAGGGTGCAGTAAATCCTTACAGGACTATAAAGAAAAATAGAGATATTTTCGGTCTGTTTAATCCCACATAAACACACGCATGAGGAGGGTCCTCGGAGCTTAAAGCCAACCATACTTACACGTGTGTGTGTGCGAGTATGTATATACTTGGGTAAATATGTGATCTTTGTCAAACTTCAGAGATAGACTTGCCTTATGCCCATTATCAACACATAAAACCCCGCAACCTGTGACTTGGTGAAGCGGATTACTCCCATCTTGAGCTGTCAGCAGTGACAGAGAAATTTTTTTTTTTTTTTTTTGTAGGAAAGCATTAGGAAAGAAAATGGGCTTGTAAGAAATGGAAGTATCATATACATATATTAATAATTAAGAATAAGTAAAGTATTCGCTTATACCCGCTGGAGCACTAGCGCTGCGACTACAGCGGACCATAGTAAGCAACTTTGGAACTAAAGTCGAACACAGGACCATTAGCATGAGAGACACAGTTATGCTAATCACTATGCCAATGACAATCCCCCACCCCCTCATACAAACACCCTTTTTGCTCTTAGCCGGCATTGATTTGAAAGATTAATCCTACAAACTGAGTTTATTCGCTAAAAGCATTGTATACGTTTATTAGTGGCATTAATCAGGTTGATCTTATTAATATAATATATAAATATCATAATAAAATAAAATAANTGGCTGCAACCATTCGGCTCTTCCAGTGTTGGCTTCTGGAAGGTTGAAACTGAAAACACAAGACTCAATTTACAGTTCAACCCAGGAGAAGCTCAAAGAAGAAATGGATGTTTTTTGGAGCTGTTGTTATGCTCTTTTTGTATTATTAAGCAAACAAATGTAATAATTGGGCTTTTTTTTTTTTTTTTTGCAAACCATTCGTTTGAGAATGAAGGGGGGGAAGGGAGGATGAAATTAGTACTAAATAAAATTGTTAAGTTAAGAAATTTATAGAAATTAGAAAGAGCTTGAAAATACACTAAAATAACAAATAGGTCTGACGCACAGACATTATAATATGTGTACTAGATGTTTTTTTTGCTGGGTTTCGGTCAAAGTAGATCCGAAAAATTTTTTTTTTAAAAAGTGAATTTTTTAAAAATTATCAAGACGTTTCGGCTGACATTGTAAACCATCTTCTAGGACGTTCTATCCCTGAGATCACATTTTCATTACTGAAAATGTCAATGTCAATTTCTTTTTCATAAGTGAAAATATCATCTACGGTCAAAAAACTCTTCATTTAAAAATCATAATATTAGAATGGAAAACAGTAGATAACTACAATATATATTTATATTCATTATTAAGAAATTATTATTTTATTATGAATGAACGTTTTTGTTCAAAGGAGTTCAATATTAAAATGGTTAGAAAGGGGAGTTTTTCCTGAGCGCTCCTAGAGATAGTCGTGACGTCACATGAGAGAGAGTCTCTTCGGAAGAGGGCAAAGAAGGGCAGGTAGCCCTTATCTATACCACCCCCTTACCTGCGGGCTTGGGTTTTCCCCAAACAACCTGTTACTTAAAACTGACACTTTTCAGTTTAAAGCCATACCAGGTCTCAATGCCGGTGTCCATTGTACCTGTCGGCCGGTCTGTGGCCTTCATTCAGCACTCTGTTTGCTTTGGAGTTCGCCTCTCGTTCTATTGGGCATTGGTAACCGGAGGCGGGGCGCCGACGCGTGTACTCTTTGAGTCCTCTCTTCCTAATTCGCTAATAGGGCCCTACCCGGTTCCGCAAAATAGCTGCATAATACCAGGGGCTTGCCCACCAACTGGCGTCTCTCATTGATGGAGCAGGGCACAAAGAGGCTCTTCAATGGTTTCGAGTGTCCCCCATCTTCTAGACTTTCATACGCGAACAAGGCCTCCCTTTAAATTGGATGCTATTGATAGTTAAGCCATCACTATAGCATATATTTCATCTTATCCATAGAACCATCATGGGTCTACTATACAATAACGCTAGTAAAATTTAAATGCACTGAGGAAGTGACGAGATGGACAAGAGGGTCCATAATCCAATTAATTTAATAACTATATTAATTTTCAACATGAAAATCATCTCTGTGCAACTTGGGAGCAAAGATGTCTTTAATAAGATGAATTTAGTGCATTCAAGACATTTAGTCCTTAGATGATTTTAGTTGGGGTTCGGTCAAGGTAGATCCAAAAAACACAAATTTAAATTAATGTATTTTTTAAATAAAGGATTATCTGCCAACGTTTCGACATTGTAAGCCATCTTGAAGATGAGAGAGGACGTCCTGTCCCTAAGTTCACATTTCCATGACTCAAGCCTGAAGATAGCTTACAATGTAAGCCGAAACGTTGGCAGATAATCCTTTATTAAAAAATACATTTTTTTAATTTTGTGTTTTTTGGATCTACCTTGACCGAACCCCAACTAAAATCATCTTAGAACATTATCTACGGTCAACAAACTCTTTTTTTTTTTTGAACAAAACATTTAGTGTATTTAGTTATAGTTAAATCTATGGCTATTTATGGTTATACCTTTGTTATAGTTACACCTATGGATAGTTATAGTTATACCAATGTACAGTTATAATTATACCTATGTTATAGTTATATCTATAGGTTATACGTAAGTTATAAGTTATATACTTATACCTACGGATAGTTATAGTTATACCTATGGTTAGTGTATACAGGATTCCTTGTTCCTCATTTTTTTAAAGTGTTTTTTAAGCTTTAGATAACATAGCTAAGCCCAAACACTCCGAAATATTTCACCACTAAGTAAAAACACGAATAACAATAGTACTGTATTAGGAAAAAGTTCGTACACAGGAGGGAAAACGAAGCAAATTTCCCATGTTTAATTAGACGGACATAAATGAGAATAAATGACAAAATTAAATTCACAAACCCGAGAGAACAATGGACGCAAAGGCCAGACCGCCAAGCTTGCTCTAGACTGGCCGGTAAGGTTCAGTGGAAGGAGTGCTGGCACATCGGAGTTACATTAATAAGTTTCTTTATAAATATTTTATTTGGTTGTGGTTTTTTATCCCGCGTAAATTTAAACAATTAATGAGAGGGAATAGAATAAAAAATCTATCTGTCCCAGCCAGGAATCGAACCTGGATCTCCTGCTAGTCCTGGTAGCATAACTGCTAAATGCACCGGCCCGGATAGCAGGAGATCCAGGTTCGATTCCTGGCTGGGACAGATAGCTTTTTTTATTCTATTCCCTCTCATTAATTGATTAATAAGCTTCATTCTAAACAAGTGTTATTCGTAAAAATCTTATAGAACATAGACCATAAAAATTACTTTTTACACTAATTAGGTCCCATAATATATTTTTTTTTTTTTGTAACTAAAGTAATTGTAAATAAGTTTTCAATTTCGACAGGAGCAGAGTGACCAATCCTGCTATTACTTGTAATAATATCTATAATAGGTGTGAGTGTGGGTGTGTGTATATATATACACACATAAAGGATTGATCCCTGTTTATGGAATAATGTAAAAAGCAGCAGCTTAAGCTCAGCGAATTCTTCAGGCTTGTAGTTGATAAAACTGGGGAACAATGTGAAACTCAATTTCTGTTGAGTTAGATTTTTTAACTATTTTCTATGGAATCAGGCATGCTGGTTTCAAAATTGTTTTTAGTTTTCTTCTATCACGGCAAGTTCGGTTTCTATGTGGGTGGGGCACATACTGGTCTAGACCTGCCTTTGTAGTTACGTCTGTTATACTGTGGTGAAACGTTGTGTGTTGGTTAGCAGAATTTAGTATTTCGTTACGGAAGTGTACAGAACTGCATAGTGTGTTTGATCTGAAACGTTTCCTTATGGCTACCTCTGCTCCTACACGTCGAAAGTACGAAAACAGCTCCGATTCGTTTTGTTATATATGTGGCAGTTTTATCATTCCCAGTCAAAGGACATCAGTACACTTGCCAGACAAGCATATTTAGCCTATTTTACAGTGAAAATTGGTGATCAAGGTAAAGCATTGGCACCTCATAAAGTGTGTAAGAGAGTTTACGGATGTGGACCAAGGAAACACGTACTAGGCTTCCATTTGGTATACCTATGATTTGGTGCGAGCACATAGATCATTCAAATGATTGTTACTTTTGTATAGTGAAAACAGCTGGATATAACAAGAAAAACAAAATCCTAGTTTATCGTCAGCTATATGCCCAGTACCGCATTCAGCCCAAGTCCCCGTTCCAGTTTTCAATGAATTTCCCCTCTTAGGAAGAAGGGGAATACGTATATGGCATTCAAAAACATTGTTAAAGAAATTAAAATTAAATTTTCCAACAACTCTTGGAAAGTTTCCAAAAGCTAGGTTGCAACATGAGCATTAAATCGCATTTTTTACACAGCCACCTTGCTAATTTCCCCGACAATCTTGGCGCAGTGAGTGGTGAGCAGAGTGAGCGTTTCTATAAAGATTTGAGGGTCATGGAAGCAAAGTATCAAGGTAGATGGGACGTACATATAATGGCTGACAATTGTTGCAGCATCAAGCACGAATGTACATAAACTAAACATTCCAGAAAAAGCTACAAACGCAAATTTTTATCATACCTTCTATTATCCGTCTTCATTGGTTTCTGCAAACCATCTTCTGTTGGCGAGCGCTTTCGGACATTGTCTATCTTCTGGCCGAATACATGTGTTCACTGTCACTGTCTGTATTGAACTGCTAGTGACAGTGAACATATCATTGTATTCGGCCTCCAAGATGGACAATGTCCGAAAGCGCTCGCCAACAGAAGATGGTTTGCAGAAACCAATGAAGATGGATAATTGAAGGTAATATAGTTCTATATTCATTGGTAGTGACAATAACTTTAGCAAATTTTTATCTTAATTTTTAAGTTCTGTTCATTAATTTAACAATTTTATATGTATGAACTCGATTTAACTTACATTAAATGTTTAGTAAACTGTATATCTGGTACGTTTTTACTTAATGTTTTTTTAAATGCATAATTTTTATGATTTCTGAGGATATCCTGTAGTTTAAAAAGTTGACGTGATAGACAAAATCTGAGGTTATTCTCAGATCCAGACGCCAAGAATTAGAGAAAATACAGTGTCAGATCTAACTCAACAAAAATCATCTTCCCCATTGTAATTATTTGTATTTCAAGGGAAGGAAATGGTCGGAGATTCGGCCATCATCAGGGCAATAGTGGTGATTGGGAGGGAATCTCCAGCTCTGGGATAACTAAATCATGACCAATTTGATTATATTTCAACTCGTGTTGAAATCACAAAAAAAAAAAAAAAATATCAATAATTTTATAATATTCGTCGGTTAAATAAACGAAGAACAACGAACTCTAAAGAAGGAAACAATCTTAAGAATTGGGGGGGGGGGGGGGTCGCTCTTATCGCTCTACGGACACCTGATAAGCCAGCGCGGCAGTAGCGTACACTCCACTCAAACGCAGGCAAGTATCGATCAGACCCCCAGCGCGAAGCACATATGGGACAGATGTGTGGCTCAGCTGCCTCGACCAGTCCCCCCACCGCCCCATTCAAACATGTCGCTCCATTACACGATATCGTCGAGCGAATATCCATTGTCATCAGGGCCCTGCCCCCACCCCTTAAGAGCGACCGAATTGTAATAAAAGGCCGTCACCTTGCGCACGTGCTAGTGGTGAAAATCCAGGAAACACCTAGCTGTTCTGTGTCGACTTGTGCATATGCTATAGTCAGGTGTACATCTCTGTATGCGTAATAGTGCTATACTCATTAAGGTCAGAAATTGATGACGTAAGTTCGTAACATCGATCATGAACAATCATTTAAAATTTTCATAAGTTAAAGGATCAACGACTAATAAAATAAAGTTTATCATGAAACGCAATAGAGTCATATCTTAAAATACATAAAAAATAAGTCCGTCACGGAGGACATGCGTAAACTAAGCGAATTACTCTGTATAGAAACATCAACATAAATGTTTGTATTCAAACTTTCCATATCGCGAAATCACCAAGACTTGTGGAATATGGATTTTATCGATAAACTAATTTAGACTCAGGTACATTTCTCTAAACTAAATACAATTTTTACTCATTTTCGCACGATTTCTCTCATTAACCAGCTCATCTTTTTATTTCACATGTAAAAGCGATATGGCAACTTTAATTAAAAAATAAAATAACTAATTACAGCTTCTAGGCCAATGAAAATTTACAGTCCAGGTAAACCCAGGAAAACATTTGATGTAAACATATTAATTATTATATCTTTTAAGAAAACATTCTCTCAGAATTCGTGAAGCGGGAAAATTCAGAAATGGGAGGCTTAACTAAAGCATTTAATAGTATTTTTAACTGATTAAATAACAATAAATACTCAAAATTTATATAAATAAATTAACAAAATATTAGTTAAAATAAGACTTTTTGGTCTAAAAATTCCGTCTAGAATTCCGTCTTACTTTGTTATAATTCTCTCTTTTTATTTGAGAAAGTTATACGTTTTGAGGACTATGGTATATAGGTCTATACCTATAACCCCAAAAGTTGTGTAAATAAAAAAAAAAGAGCAATTTCCTCACACTGTACGTGTCTGTTGCACCCTGAATAACAATCCTTGGATGTTGTTCTCTTAAAGAAATCTGATAACAGGGCTTGAATCTGACGTACAAGGCAAACTTCGAGACAAATTTATTTTCTCTTGGCTTAATTGATGAAGAAAAAGACCCCAACAGACAGTGATGTGCAAAAGTTCATGAATACACATTTTCCTAAAACAGTGAGAAATCGTCAACTTGAAATTACAAAAAAAAATTGAATAATTTTCTTTCTCATATTTAAAAAGGGTAGTTATAAAAAGAAAAATGGTACAAAAGAAGTTATAAAGACGAATAAGTAAAAATACAAGTACATTTTTTTTTTTTTTTTATTANTTATAAATTGAATATAATATAAATTATATTGAATCAGGTTGGTTTCCTCGTTAAAGTGATGTACATAAAGTAGAGAATTGTTGGGGTTTGGTCAATATTGATACAAAAAAAAAAAAATACGATTTTTAAAAATCTACTTTTTCTATTATCTGCCGAAGTTTTGGCTAACATTCTAAGCCATCTTCAGGGCTATCAAGAAGGCAAAAGAGGACGTGTTGCCACCTGGATAAAAACTTCATGACTGAAGAAAAACTCTCCATTTGAAAATCACTTTTTCTTTTTTCTATTGAGCAGATATGCACGCTATAAATATAGAAATCGCCTCGTTTAGATTATTCAGAAGTTGCGACCCGAGTTAAAAACAAGAACCAAGGTATAGAAGATGGTGAGGACTGAAAAGGGTGAGGAGTGGAAATCCATCACTGATATAAGTGTTTCGTTTCCATTTAGTAATGTACATATGCTTATCAACATAACAATAAGACTTTGATTAAATGGACCCAACTGCTCGAAAAATACACATTTCTTGGCACTAAGAAACTCTGAATGCTTTGCCAAAAAACTAATATAAAAGTTAGAGTCGATTACAATAGTTACCCTACCTAGTCTACACCCAGAAGCAGTAGGAAAGTATAAATAATAAATGTTCCCACAGTAAAGCCCTCCAAATGGAACACAGCGAACATCTCTAACTGATTGTTACTGAAGAGCAGCAGATTATTACTGATAAATGCCTAAAGACATCAATTTTCAGGTTGGTCAATAAAAGAAGGATCTTCATAGTGTCCACTGGGATAAAGGTTGCGTCATATACAGAATTTAAAAGAGTTTCCGAAGAAAATCATCAACGATTCGACATTGCGCTGGTAGAGTGCAGTACTCGCAGGGGGGTGTGACTGACTCATGAGGAACAGCTGCGTTCGACTAGCCACTGCAGAATATTGATCAATGATTGCAGGGGCGGGGGGTCCTTCCTTCCAGCCGGCCAAATCTCTTTCAGTAAGGTTACAGATTGGTTAACTTCCAAAAGACCTCACAAAATAAAGACGAATTTCCTTTTGCTTCCTCTGGAGGGCACAGCAACCAAAGAGCTCTTGATGCCCTTCTTGAGGAAGACCCCCCATCACTCCACTGATTTAAAACTAAATACAAATACTAGATATTATTCGTCATTGTAAAATCAACCCAATTAGTATAACGGATATTTTATAAATAAATATCTTTTATAAAATAGAAATGAATGATTTTCATTATATTTACGTACATTGTGGGATTCATGACTAAAACTACCTTAAAATTTATCTATATGAGGGGACATAAAGCTTCTTGACATGAATGAAAAATAAAGTTAAAATTCCATTTAAGGAAAAGCAAAAATATTGTGCCTTGCAAAAAATGTTAACTATAATTTAGAAAAGAATTAGAAAAGAATTAGAAAAGAATACTTTTATTTTTAATTAGGCAGTTAATAAGCTTAAATTTCATATTTTTCCTTACAATGTGTAGAAAAATATTTTAAACATTTCTGAACATGAGCGCTGTGGTTTTCACATCTGATTTTCTCGGGAATATCCCACTCCTATTCATATACTGCATGAATATGAAAGTGACAATAAGCTAGGGAAAATAAGAGACTAAATATTAGTATTTAAATCTTCCTTCCAAAAATTGCATCTGGCAAATAGATAATTAATCAAAAGCAGTATTTTCTTGATCTCTCCCAATTATCTAAACACTATTTTAATAATTTATCAAAGAAAGAACCCAGCAACTTGGCAAGAATTTTATTTTGAGAAGACGTAAAAGATTTTTGTAACAGTACCGTGCACAAACACCTCATTACCACAAGTCCGAAGTGGCGGCTTTGACTTGCATCGAAAACACTAACCATCGGCACTGCAAGGATGAGGAGACATGCATTCAGCGATTTATTTCCAAGGCAAAGAAAATTTTCAAATTACTTTATATTTTTTTAAAATATTTTTGTCACGGCAAATACCATGGGTCCCCTCAGTGAGTCTCCAAATAAATCAAGACACTTAATTTCACTTATAAGAACATAATAGGCCACATTTTTACAAATTTTTGCTTCAAATTTATAAGTAGTACTTATACCTTTCTCCATTTTACCATTGATTTCATGCTGAATTATCTTAGACATACCGTTCCGATTTTCAAAATGAAGAAAAGCCAATTATCAATGGCTTCATAAATGGAAACGTACATACGATATCTTGAACGCGTACCCAAGATGTTCATTTCTGTTTAATAATAATATATTTGCTACTCAGTCCTCCAATTATTTATGTAGCCCACGTTAGCAGCGGAGGACAACATTAAAAAGCGCTTTATTGAACTCGGCTGAGATTGATGCTCTCCAGAATAATAGGACAAGTGATTTGATGGGCGCAAGTGAGCAGCAGCGGTGGCGGCAGCTGCAAGCGGGTAGGGGACGCACACATGAGAGATATCGCACATGCTCACCACCTGCCTTGGGAGAAGACTGCAAACCTCTGCGGAGTACTTGCAGTATTCCGGGGAGTAATTGCCTTATCGCATCCAAGTTCTCTCAAATCAATAGAAAAAATAAAGGAAAAGAAAAAAAAGATATTTACAAACATTCCATAATAGTTAGAAAATCTGAATGAGTTCCATCATACTAAATGGCGGCGAGTTGTTTCCACATATGAGATGCCATCCACTGGCCTGACTTGAACATTTTTGTCTGTTCAATACAGACCACTTGTTGGTATCGTTATAATAAACGATGTCGCACTCAAATCATCATAAGGTGCCAATGAAGTCAGGGACCATTAAGTAAAACAATTTGGTTTTCATTGGCGGTACTAACAATCCACCTAAAGAGGTTTTTTGTGGACTAAGACAAACCTCTGATAAACATGGCATGCTGAAGGGAAAGATTATATTATAATTCAAGGCGGCTTTGAGTTGCATCTAAGAACACTAGTGTAAGGATGAACAGCATCCTGAGAAGAAACAATAAGAATTTTTGAAATCATGGTAGAGGAGACTATATAGATTTAGCGATTAATTTCCGAAGTGAAGAAACTTTTTAAGACACATAAAATATTCATTCTAAGGAAATACAAATTACTTTTCAATATTTGTCTCTGTCATGGGTCTACTTCAGTAATAGTCCCTAAATAGATCAGGAGCCCAAATGTATGCTTGACATCTCACTCCTCATCCAGGTCCTTATAATTTGTCAAATATCTCAGAACTCTAGAAATCCCAGGACATAATATGGCCTTGCCTATTAATTCTGTAACCCCTCATACCTAAGGTCAAGTATTTGGTTGACCACCTATCCAAGCGCAAAGCACCTGAATAAGACTTCATTACCGGTCTAAACTCCGAAATCTCCCCAAAAAAGATCATTTTCCTTCAAATAACTCATTTTCCATTTATCTGGTTATTTTCCGGAACCATCCTGTTCCCAAAACCTGGTAAACCAATTCATAGCACAACATCGTACCGTTCAATCAGCTTTCTTTCTTTATAGTCCAAAGCTTTCCAGTTCTTTCCAAACGAATAAGTCTATCATAAATTCCTCTAATATCCTTTCTAATCATAAGTTCGACTTCCAACAACACCATTATACACCCTGGCATGTGTTTTACTAAGTTGATATAATTTTCTCTTCCCTTAAACGAAAAGAATACTGTCCTGGTTTATTCTTCGACTTCCCATTAAACATTTGACTGAGGATGATCAATTATGCAAGCTCGAATACATATTCCCAAGTACCAAATCCAATACAAATTCTTAAGTTTTACTTTTCCAACCATTACTTTTGGTTCGGCAAAGGTTAGATTTCTCAGATCACCACTCAGTGAAAGCGAGTGTTCTACAAAAAGTGAGCTCCGACCTATCTTTTTTCATCTTGTACACGACAGATATCCCCGCCTATCCAAATACCCTTCTGGCCATTGCTGATGACAAAGCAACCCTTTCTTCCCTAAACTTAAAAAATATTACTATATCTTTAAAATCACCATGACGCTATTCTGCATTAGTAGAGGATGGAGAATAAAAATAAATCAATCCAAATACATCCAAGTCAATTTCCAACTGTGAAGAGAATCTCCCATCAATGATTTTTCTTTTTAATTTTGTCCGTTAACTTGGGTTCCATCTTCACTCAAATTTTAACTGGGGCAAATAGTTCTTTAATAAATTCAAAAGACCTGAACTCAAAATGAACTCTTATACATAGACGCTTACAGCTTACAATAGAAAACAAACTAAAACTCTGCACAGCTTTACTCCTACTGATCTGGACTTACGGTGCAGAACTCTAGGGAGCCGATAAGCTTCCAATATCCTAAGAAAACAATACTTTCGATCTGGAATTTTAAAAATAATTGTAAATGCAACATATTGCCTCAAACTCTTTACAGCAACAGGATTTTTAATAGCCGTATATCTTTCCACCCACCATTGTCAACTTCAATTTTAGAAATCTACATTCTGAATCCATTAAGTATTCCAAGATCGAAAAAGAAAATATAAAACTTTAAAATTAGTAGTGGTAGAATATAATTCTCTTCCATACAATAGAGATTTTTAAAACTGTTTAAGCTCGAATATCCAATTTTCAGGCTTGAGGGATAGTTGGCCTCTGACAAGAAAAGGGGTTCTTAGCCTTATGAAAAATCTTATTTTATTGATGTGTTTGCAGTTTCTTCTTCCTTTCTTTTTATTTATTATTTTTTGTTCTTCCTTCAGATTTTCACTTGGGGGTTTACAGTGAGATTCAGGAAAATTTTCCCGTCCTGAAGTGACATCATCATCGAAAAGTTTTCAATAAATAATCTACCATTTTTATGTCGTGTATATTTTAAATTAGTTCCTTCTGAATATCTTTGGCTTTTTAAAATATATTTTGATTGAAAAGTGAAAGAATCTCTCTCCTGGCTGGGACAGATAGTTTTTTATATTCTATTCCCTCTCATTAATTGTTTGAAATTTACGTGGGATAAAATACCACAACCAAATTAAATATTTAATTTTCTTTTTTGGGCACTTTTCTTATTACAATGAAGTTATTTACATTTTTCTGTGGGTTTTGATTAAAATTCATTTTCATAACCTCTATCTCCGCTTTCAATTTTATGTTTCTATTTCTGAGCGATTTATGAGCTTCAACAGTAGCTTTCAACTTACTATCAAGGAAAAATTATTTATAATTTTGTGGTCAAAAAATCGAATTTATCCTACATATTTGACAGATCTGTTACCTGAACTGATAAAGACTCTGTTGCTGTTCCTATCACTTCCCTCCGTGATAGTAGTAAAGAGATAAGGAAGTCACTTCCCTTATCTCCCCTAAGCTCCGCCTTCTTATCGGTATTCATTGCAGGAGCGTGGAAGCAAAGCTTTCTTACTTCATTTGCTCTTAAGGCGTAAACTTACCCAGTCGAATTTGATTAAACTTCGTACTATTTGGACAAGAGAATACTTTCACACTGTACCAATTTTTTTCGATTTTTGTTCAATTTTTACCGCAAATCTGCACTCAATGGAGGCTCAGCTGTTATAAATAATTGTTATATTACATTTGTCGTATGCACAATTGATCCCCACTTGTTCTGTACGATTGCAGGTAATGGGGATGGACAATTGTAGATATCTGCACATGATTCTCTCCGAAATGAAATGATTTAAAAGAAACTAGGGTTCTTGGATTTAGCTACGAAGACAGAAATAGCCAATCGAGATGACACAGTCCCTGCATACGTACACATACACAAGATAAATTTTCCCATTTTGTCATACTTTAGCCTGCCTTCAATGAATACGTAAAACCTGCTTAGTTTACGCAGCTCCTGCATGACAGGCTTATTAAATTGAGGGGTATATAAAAAAACCACTCTTTGGCTCGACGTAATTATGAGGCTGAGCATTATCTTGTTGGACAGACAACTTGGCATACAATATTTCTAGTATGTTCAAAAGGAGAGTTTGTTGACCGTAGATATTATTCTAAGATGATCGGTCAAGTCTTGACCGAACCCCAACTAAAATCACCTTAGAATATTTCTAGTGGTTCATGATGAATAACAGATTAAAAATTCTATAAACTCAAAGCAAGGATTATTTTTTTTTTTTTTTTTCAAATTATCTTATCCAGCATTGAGGTAAAAGCAGTATGACCTCGATATCAAGCTATCTCTTACGGTAATTCGGATTCCGCCAGTAAATTATCTTTTCATCACAAGTGACAATCTTACGGTATAATCTCATATTAGTGGGGGTTTTCTATAAATTTTTACTAATTTCTAGCCTGTTAGCTGATCGCTGAGTTGTAAATTCGAAGAGAGCAGCCACTTCATCTTTTTCACCTTCCTCGTGGAGAGTAGATGACGATGAACATTATCATTCTTCACAACACACTCCCTGACATGTTCACGAGTACGGGTGAGTATGGGCGTATATGAAACAACAAATGCTTCCAGCAGAAGCTAATCTATACCATTGATTAATGGTCACCCGGAGCCCTTGTTCATTTCCAACATCGTATCTCCACTACTAAATTTTACAAACCAACGCCGAGCTATGCGCTAATCAATGACACCATCCCCTTCATATCTAATAATTTAATTTTTCCCCCTTAAGCAATATTTTAAAATGAGGAGAATTTCATAGGCCATTGTCATGATTTTTCTTTTTAATCAAATAACTAAACTGAGGCTTTTTTTTTTTTTTTTCTTTGTTTTTTTAATAATTCGTATGGAATAAGAGAATGCTCTAATAAGCATATATAACTCTATAAGTAATAGAATTATATATTTTCAGCCCTTTGAAATCTTAAATTTGATACAAAGGTCATATTTAAAAAAAAAAAACAATTCTTTGTTTTAAATGAATTTAAAGCCTACATTGAAACTACTCTCTTCAATATGTACAACAACAAAAAAAAATTCAAATTACGTTCGTAATAACTGGAAGTTTAAAAGTTTGTGTAGATGTTTCCTCCTATGTAAACTTTTAAGCTCCTACACAAAGAAGATTTTTATACATTTATTATAAAAATAACTTTGACAAAACTTTGGCTTAAGTAACACTTTTCTATTTAGTTTGCTGTAATTAAATAATATTTTGTCAGAGGACCGCAGATGTTAAACTACTGAGAAAATAATTCTATGGAATTTACAGGAAAAAAAAATCTCGTTCCCCCGAAACAAAAGCAAGTGGAAGATTAAGGTCAAGGGGCGGAAGAGCCCCGTCCATTTGTCGACGGCACCAAGAGGGGATGGTTCCAAGAAGTACAGGAAAGTGGAGAACCTCAATATATCAAGGAGAGGACTGCACTTCCCAGGGTCTTCTAATAGGCCCAACGGCCCATCTCGAGAGGGGATCCGAGTCCTCTTTCTGTGTGGTGAGGAAGCCGCCTTCTTCCAGGGCCCAGGAATTCTCCTCCCTACGGAGCTTTTGTACAACTCCCTGAATGAGGCGTCCGAAGGCTTCTCATGAATGAGTTGTAAAGCCAACATGACCATGAGCGTAGGGCGAGAAAGGGGAAACGGGACAGAGGAAAAAGTCAAATGTTTAAATCACAGGTAATGGAATAGAAAAACCCACGGAAAATTTGTCAGCAAACAATGACTTGGTATTGGACTTCAGATAAGGAAGGTAGCAGAATAAACGTTAGACACAGCGAGCTGAAGCGAAGAAGTAAAATAATTTTTTTTCTTAATTGTTGTAAAACATAAACAAGATCTAAATGCAGTCTCGCATTGCCAAGTTTTTCCATCAAATTTTCACCCCAACAAATATATTCCTTGAGTCTGATAATACTAAAGCTACCCAGAGTAAATCTTTAAAAGTATTGACCTTTTTTTTGTAAGCATTCAAATTTCTTGACACTTTTTTGCTTCCAAGTGTGGCTCTGTAATATTTTATACAAAATATGTAAAATGTAAATAACCAACTTAACATTTAGAGAGAAAATCAACTAAAAACCGGAACAGTTGTGATGTTGCAAACGAATAAGTTCGTTTTTAAGTGTGGATTAAAATAGCAGAAAATATCACTAGGCAGTCTAGCTGGAAAAGTTAATTATGTTCAATATTCTCTTAGTTATTCACTTTTATCTAATTGATCATAAATGTTAAAAAATTTTCCACTGTTTTCTGGTCTTTATTAAAATTAAAGAGTAGTAATCATCAAAACCTCTAAATCGAGCCTTAAACGAATCTTTACATTTTAAAACGTTCTAAACTATATTTTGCGAATTTCGCAAATATTTTCGTGAGTGGGTATTTCGCTATACCCTCGCAGATCACAATAAAAATAAACTAAATATAGCTCGGAATAATAGTCCTGTGCAATTACTAGGCACATAAGAGAATATTGACTGAAATTACATATTTTCTTCTCAGCATTCATAAAACAAATTAATACGTCATATTATAAATTATTATAATTATANATAATCATTATAATTATATGTTATGATAGATATATATTATGATATAAATTTCCAAACATTCGTGAAAATAACAGTAAGGAATGTTAGCAATGAATGTCAGTCTCTCCTTAAAACCACTCCATACTATCCCGATTTCAGCCATTAATGAAAATCCAACCATTTACAGGAAGAAAAAATTTCAAAACTTATTTTTTTTTTTTTTTCCAAAATTGCGTATGCAATAGTATTAATATTTTATACAAATATACACACACCATGTGTCGGAGCTTAGATTAAAGATACAGTCTCACTTTAAAGGAATCTAACTTAAATGTCGAAATCAATACTTAAAGTAAAATAAATGTGCTACAGCCGTATACAGAGTTTCAACTAGAAAATGAAACAGGACAAATTAGTGATTTTAAGGGCCAATATTATACGAACGATATGAATATGAAAATCATCTATTTGAAGTGCAAAACCTCTAGAAGTCTAAAGTTTCACTCCATTTTATTACTTTATTTTTTCAATAGTATGTTTTATAATAGAAAATATGTCCACCACGCAACTAAGAAAATTCCATATTCATTATCAAAAATGTTCGTAGATAAGCGTGAATGACTAATTTGACCTTAAAAGCTAGCGAAGCCAATGAATGTAAAAGGCAATATCACTAGCTGGCTTCAGACTGTCCGGGAGGAAAGAGAACACTTCTCGCGAACAAGTATGATAAAATATTTATCTAACAACAATAAATATTTTATCATCAAATAAAATAACGAAGATATACTATTATTCCATTCAATTTGGTATGCCCCAAACACTCTCGACCACTCATCTGATTTCATCCGAACTTGAATTTACTGAACAGTTTTAAATAGTAGTCTATTGAATTTAGTTATTTTATTTTTTAAATAAGAAGTACCGTCCAAACTTCACAATTACTTTCTTTAATATAAATTAATGTATTATTTAATATTTTAATACACCATTTCAATTATAAAACATAAATGTAAGAAAATTACATTTTTAGCCCATAGTTTTATAAACTTTTTGTAACACAAAAACATGTAACAAAAAGATTGTCAATTTTTCATTCTTAAAATGAACTATATGAAGGCTAAAGTATCATTTAAATTATAAATATAAATATTAGGTGCTTTAAACACAAAACAGAGTATCTCTGTTCTTCTAATGAGGAAATGTTTCTTACGGATAGTAAATGTCTTGGTCTTGGATTACAAAAATCAAATTTTATTAAGAACATACAACTTTCAAATAAGGTGATTCTAAGGATTAGTTTTCGAGAAATTAAAAAGAAGAAAAAACTGTACGACTTAGATAATAGAGTTATAACTTTAAGATGGTTAGTGGTTGGTTGGCCGTCGAGTTTTATGCTGGAGAAATTAGTCTGGGTTTTGAAAAGGATCAGATAAATAAAATACTCCAAAATAATTGGGTAATTATTTTATTATTGCCAACGTTTCGACATAAACTATAAGTCATCATCAAGGCGATAATAAAGTATGGAGATATCTCCACTATCGTATAGAGTGAGATTTTATAGTCACATCTCAGAGTGCAGAACCAAACACATCCGAGGTAAGCTCTGTTCTCTGAGATGTACCATAAAACCTCCCTCGGAGAACTCTCCACACAACACTAACGCCCTGATGATGACTTACAATTTAAGTCGAAACATTGTCAACAATAAAGTAATCTCACAATAATTTCTATTGTTCAAAGAGAGTTTGTTGACCGTAGATATTATTCTAAGATGATTTTAGTTGGGGTTCGGTCGAGGGAACCCCAACTAAAATCATCTTAGAATAATTTCTATTGTTCTGATCCTGACTAATTTCTTCAACAAATAACTTTAAGGACTGTAATATTAAAAATAATATTGCATAGCTGATAACTTACGGTAGTTTTATCATTTATTATTACCATTATCTATTAATTAATATTTGTTGCGTAAAAAAGAACTGTAAATGCCATATGTTTCGGATCATTATCGGTAGAAAAGAGGTTTTCTACGGATTCTTATTGGTTATCTTCAGAAGTTAATTTAGGTGGCTCCTTTCTTGGCAAAGCTTTAAAGGGTCTTTATCTTTTAAATAAGTTTTTTTTGCGAGGGTCGACACTCCAACCAGCCCAGGGACCCGGATGTCGAACCTATGGCAGCTTCCGTCCCGTAACCGTCTTCTCTTCTTTCTCCCCTTGTACTGTTTTACATGTTTATCATTTTAGTAATGCTGGCTGTATATATTTTCTTTACTAATAACCTCTTACGGACAACTCTTACCATTAGAATTCAATACCTGGTAGACTTATGAGAATGAAGGTCGTTCAGAATGTAGCTACAAAATGAAACAAAAAAGTTTTTAAAAAATAAATAAAAATGTTAAACGTATTTAAAAAGGTTCATCTGTACTTCTAAAATAAAATATAGAAACATTTAATATTTTTGCGCTTTGATAAAACAGAATATTCTTATAAAAGCATCCCGGTTTCATGAAGTTGTGTTTTTTAGCAATTGAACCGACATAAATGATATTCAGTTAAGATTTGAACTCACTGTTCAAATCCTAATTGAATACAATTTATGTCGGTTACATTAATTTGTCTTCTTTATTTTATTTTTCGGGTTGACTGTCATTTTACTGTTTACCAAATTTTTTAAACAAAAGATCACTTAATAAAGGATAAACTGTGGGAATGTAAGGTTAAAATGGTTTTCATCAAAATTGATAACATCAACAGTATTTTTGATATAATAGAAATAATTAACAGATCATATGTTGCTTATTACAAATTTCTGTCTACGTTCAGCATATATGTTTATTATATCTAATGGAAATAAAGTTACTTTATATTTTTCTCAACAAACATAGCACAAAAATCTTTTAAATTATTCAGCTGTAACACTGTTCAGCGCTTTAAGAAAATTAACTATATCATGCAGCTGTGAAATCTAAGTAGATTTCTCAAGATCCACTAAAGATGGAAATAAAAAAAAAAATAACAAAATTTATCTAACAAGAGGAGAAAATAATAAGCGTAAAAAGTAAGGCCACTAAGCTTCACTATAGACTTACCGAAATAGAAAAGTTGGGAAAGTACATATTCATCGTAGTTATATTCCCGCTTATGACATCACTTCCACAATCCTACGACATCGAAAAGCATCCTGACATATATATATGACTGCATATTATGTCTTCCTCACTTCCCATTACTTTGGAAATATTCCACAATAATCCTCTTTCCCAAACCAAATAAACCACACGAAGACTCCTCCTCTTATCGTTATATAAGCCTGCTCCCCATCCCTTCGAAAATATTCGAAAAAATCCTACTAAAACGAACGTTCCCGATCCCACAGTCCAATGATCTTAACCCCAATCATCAGTTTGGATTCAGCTCTAATCGATCTACATCTCAGCAAGAGTTTCGTATTGTAGACCGCACCCCTTGAGAAAAAAGAGTATTGTAAGGGTGCGTTTCTGGATGTATCACAGGCCTTTAATCGTGGCTGTCACAAAGGCCTTCAATACAAACTGAAGAGTATCCTACCAAATGCTCTCTTGTCTAATTATCCGCTCCTATTTATCCAACCAATTTTTCCGGGTCCGACAGGGATCAGATTACTCCAACTACTGCCCTGTAGAAGAGGGAGTTCCTCAGGGCAGTGTGCACGGACCCATCCTCTATATAATTTATACTTCTGACTTTCCAACGACAGCTGATACTCTCTCTGCTACTTTTGTCGATGATACGGCCATCATCGCGTCAGATCCTGATTCCACAGTTGCTTCTCCTTCAAGCACACCTCAAGCAACCTATATGGATAGCCGCTTGGTGCAAGAGGTGGGGTCAAAAATAAATGAAAGCAAGTGTGTCCACGTCACATTCAATCTCCGCACCAAGCCTCCACTTAAACTCACCTTCAACGAAATTCTTATTCCCCAATACAACTCCGTAAGATACCTCGGTTTCTACTTGGACTCAAGACTAACTTGGAAAGAACACATAAGGCATATGAGACAAGACCTAAACAGACGCAACGGACAATAGTCCGGATATAATAATATATTAATTATAATATATAATATATCCTATATAATAATATAGACTGCTCGAACGAGCATCGAAATAATCAGAACATAACAAATTAACAATATACAAAACTATTCTAAAATCTATTTGGACATACGGTATAGAACTCTAGGGTACCGCTAAACCTTCCAACATCCAATGCATCCAATCCTTTCAGTCCAAAGTCCTCAGAACCATTCCCTTTTATGTATTCAACTCTACTTTCACAATGATCTCAAAATCGATCTTGTCAACGACTTAATTCCTAATCGTTTTTCCAAATTCCATTCCCTTTCAAACAACATCCTAATCCCTTACTATCTTCCCAAACCCATCCCGATAATCCTACACGGCGACCTAAATGAAGATGGCCCCATGGTCTTCCGTAACAAGAGAACCTAGTTAAATTTATTTATTAACATATATATATTTTTTATTTTATGTATTACTTTTTTTGTATTTTGGGAGTTGCGGCACTGGCCACTCTCTCCCTCATGTCAATGCCACTCACAGCCATTGAACAACATTGTGAGCAATTACAAAATGTAAACTTAGTTACAGAATGTAACAACCAAATGAATAAAATAAATATATTTCTTAACTTTTTAAATTGTACTTTATTTATTTTCAATATACTAAGTATAAATGTTATAAACATACATTTTTTTCTGTGGAAATTAAGAATTGATTAAATTTTGGTAAAACGGTTTGAAAAATAATCTTAAAAACCGACTATAGTCCTATGGAATGGAATATCCTAACAATACAGAAGTTAACATATGGTCCAGTGTCAGCAAACGCTGAAGTTTCACTCAAGATCCCAGGAGATCGGACAGGAGAGTGGGTGGCGGTCCCAGACAGCATCCTCCCTTTCAGAGCTAGGTCCTTTGAAAACTCGCACAAGTGTGTGGGTGTGTTGTACCTGCCGGCGAAGAGCAGGACAGGTTCACCTTTGTCCTGCTTTTTCTACACTCCTATACCTGAGCTACCGACAACTAAACTTCTTAAATACGCTGAATTACCCACACATTATCCGTGCCAACATCGATTTAAAGAAACCGCCGAAAATAAGGAGGGGCTTCGAACCCTACTAAACTGGATCTCGTGGTATTTAGTAGGTATAAAGAAAGCTTGACGAGACGTAAGAACTAAACTGACCGGACTGTTGGTGGTATCTCAGTTGTCTTGGTAGTCACGATAATGAAATTGAACGATAACCTGGAATAGACGACACTGTTATTTATAAAATTAAGGAAAATATTAAATATCTCACATCCCTCTAGAAATCCCATCTGGCAATACCTTCGTAGCACAGCTAATAAGCATTTTAACTTGAAGAATTAGAGCCAATATTCCAACAAGAGTATATGTTAGATTTTTCAACTGAGATATATATAATTCAGATAAAACTTCATTCCTTTTGCACAATTTTTTTTATAAATTTTACGTGTTTTTGTCTCGTTTAATGCCGATTTATTGCCGGACCAATGAGCGGTAAAAAAGAGTTCGCCTACAAAATAGCATTTTGTTTCTAATAATCTAATTAACTAATACAACATCTAAAATTATTGATAATTAAACTAATATTCATTAGTCTAAACTTGATACTTCCATTCAAAACTTTTTCAAATGTACCTGGCATAACTAATTTATGAAGTTAGCGTCCTTGTTTGAGTTTGAACAAATCTTGATGAAATTTTTCGTGAACAAACAAACATTGTATCCAGTAAAACGTCACAACACGTTTTCCATCCTTGCTATCAAGTAGATAAGATCGGAGAAGATAACGAAAAAGATTCATGAAGACTGTTACGATAATGACCCCAATACTATTGAAGCCACATTATTTTGGAATTCACTGAAAGGAATTAAGGGGATCCAAATTACTGAAAATATGAGAAGTGGGTGTCAGTTAAATTTAAAGTAATTTAATTTTCCCTGTACAAAAGATAAAGACTATAACCTCCCTAGCTACATTGAAGACGACCAAAGATGAAAGTAAATGACTAATAAGACCTCAAAAGTGTGGAAAGTAATGAGATTAAAAAAGGAAGTACATTAATTCTGGCTCTAGACTATGGGAAGTAATACATAGACTACTAAATACATTCACTACTTACTAAATACATTCCTAAAAAAGCGATTTTAGTAAAAATAAATGTAAGAAAATTACACTTTACAGTGATTATGTTCTTCAAACTTTTATAATAACAAAATTTATTACACATTCAATGTAAAATTGAAAAAAACAGAAATCTTAGTCATTGACATTTACAACTATTAAATACTATATGCTTTCTGCACATTTAAAAATTAACGAAGATTTATATTTATTATTAATTATCACTTTTCTCTTAGGAGTAATTTATAAATTTCTTCCTTAACAAGCAATTTTTCAGTCCAATACTCAAAATTGCAGCCTTGATTATTTTTCTCAAATATTTCCTCAGTATAAAATAAAGTGTGACGCCCAACCGCCGAAGTAACAATCTTGAATATTTTTTTTTATAGGGGTTTATCCTAAAAAATGAACAGAATATACTATACAAAATGCAAATAGGTTAGCAAAAACAAGCTTAAACAAACAGAATGTAGTTTTTCGTTACGGACGCTAGAGCACACACAAATATAATGTTAACTTCTGTATCGTTAGGGAAATACACAACTTATGTACTCAATTCGAGGATTATTCTCACTTAATGTACGCAGATAGACTTGTCTGAATGAACTGCAAGGTTCGTATTTTAGTATTTTGCTAGTAATACACGTACATAAAACTTTCTGTTTATTTGTCAAAATATACTTACCTGCCTATAGCCAAACTAAATGAACGATTTATTCTTAGTTCAAACATTTAGGGGACAAAGTGTATAGCATACACAACAAAATTTAAGTATTAAGTATTTAAAAACAAAAAGCTATGTGGTTTTCTCTAAAACATTTGGCATATTTTTATCCACTACTAAATTCTTTAACTTTGATGAAGAGAGGATTTTCAGGAATTTGGTCTTGCGGGTAGTTGAAAAATTAAAAACTAATTTGTAACCAAAAAAGTTTTTGTTTTAGCCAACGTTTCGGCCTGAATTTCTGGCCTTCATCAGGACAAATAGGGTGATGGGGAGAGAGAGTCTCCTGCTCAAAACTGTCTACATCATGACTGAAAGTCAAATTAGTTTTTAATTCTTCAACTACCAAGACCGAATGCCTGAAAATCCTCACTTCATAAAATTTGAAGGTCAACAAATTTGCCTCAGAAGTCTCTAACTTTTTTTTTTTTTTTTTTTTTTTTTTTTTTTTTTTTTTTTTTTTTTTTTTTTTTTT
>KZ807034.1:631714-646209 GCA_000696205.2 Oncopeltus fasciatus
TATATTATAAATATAATAGAGAATTTATAATAGTTTCTTACAATATACACAAATTTGAAATTCATCTAAAAGTAAGTTAATCATATATGCTTCACATTTACCGGCAAATTTCTAATAAGTTTAACTACTTCAAGCATGTAACCCAGGAGGAAATAAATCCAGCGATGGCAGCATAATATGACTTCAAAAATATGTCGTCCAATGTTCATAGACTTCCATGGGAGAAGCTAAAAATAGCTGATGAAAAGAGTCTGTTATTTAACTCTAAGGCAGTTTTACTTTCTCTATTTGATCTCCGGTTCGTTTGAATCAGTTAAGTTCGTTAATGACTGAAATACGCCGAACGAGTTATAAAAAGACAAAAAAAAATTTAAATTTATTGAATAAATAAGTAATAATATACATAATACCAATAATAATGGTAATAACACCAATTTAATAAGATATTGGGCTTTTTTAAAGAAGTTCTTTAAAGTCCTCAAATTAAACAGAAAAAAAAAGGCGAACTAAATACACTTCTTACAATCTTTAGAAGAGCTTTGTAATGGCTGATATTGTCTGATAGGTTAGAAGGAATATAAATCAGAACATAAATTTAGTATCGAAACATCATCTTTACTATAAGTATTCAGATCATAATAGGTATAAAGTTTAAATTGCAAAAAATTATACTCCATAACCTTAAAAAAAAAGTATATTTTGGAAGATAACTTCGGATATAATATCGATGTTTGGGTGCTCCATCTCTTTTTGAAATATGTAAAATATAATTAGTATATGCAGACCTCATATCTGGTTTTGGTTGAAAATGCATGATGAAGAGTTTATGAATATAAAAAACGAAAGATTTATAACTCCTACCCAGTAATATACCTGACGGTCACGTTTGCAGAGAAAGGAGTCAATCCAATTTGCTTTCATATAATATCAAATTGGTGGTCAAAATTGTTTAAATTTCAAAACAATTAACCACCCTAAAGAAAATTTCTGTACCTGGCCGAACATCTAAAAATATTCCATAGAACCAAGGATAGAACGACTTAGAAATTACCTTAAAATAATTGGACAGAGTAATTTATGGCTTTCGGAAAACTAAATAAAATACAGTTTGATAAGAATAGGCTGCTGGAAGTGTTAAAATATAAACTAAATCTAAAGATATGAATGGCTTGATGAATTCTAGTGGTAAGCCATACATCAGACAGCTGAGTTTTTTTAATTTCGCTGCAAATTATGAGTTTAAGCTGTGTACTTAAATATATGGACATTAGGATTTGCGAACTTCTTTTCGGAAACTGTTAAAGAGATTTTCGTCAGGAAGCAGATGATAGGGGTTTAAAGAGAAAACAGATAACAATCTTGTGCGCTCCAGTCCCATGTCAGCCATGGCCAAATAATTACCACTTTAAATTATTTTTTCTTTTTTATTAAATCTTAATTATCTGTGTAATAAAAAGATTTAGAGTAACAAATATTTTAAATGTTTATCTCATATTTTTGTATATGTAGACATTGAAACAGTTCTCAGCTGATTAGGATTGTGTTTTTATACAAATGATAAAAGCTTGTTTCATGTTATCATAACCAAAATTGATTTAACGTAAATACTATAACATTTTTCTAGTGTGGAACAGCTAGAAGTCACTCGTTTCGTGAGCGACAGCATTTCTACATTTCTACAGTGGAAGCTATCCCGAGACTGAGAGGAAGTGAAGAGGTTAGGAGCAACTGCCTACATGAGCACGGTTCTACCGCGGCTGACTTGAGTGCCTGTTCTGGACTGACACATCCGACACGAGAGTAGGTTCCGATATCTGAGAGGTTACAATGGAGGGCCATGTTACTGCTCCTCTATTACAGGTTGAGGCATCAACCCTCATGTCCCTTCTCACGATTACCCAGCATTCATATGCATTCTTTTAAAGCTTGGATATTCGTTTTCTCTTTATGTTTAATCAGCTAGAGGAAATTTCGTTTAATACTTTCGTTTCGAATAATTTATAACTAGAAAAAAATTGTCCCAAGGAAACTTACTATTTCTTATTAAAAAAATCAATACAACTTTATTATTAATTACTTTCAACTTTTTTTTTTGTGTCTTGTATTGTGCTGGTTAATATTCACAGTATAACTTAATTAAAAAAGAAAAAGAAACACACAAAAAATAAATAAATAACTAAATAAGAAAAAAAAGTGAAACAACTTGGCGTGTAGTTCGCTTGATGGAGAAGCTGCCCAATGGCAGAACTCCTAAATCTCTATTTATAATACAAGCGTTTTTTTTTTTCTCTTCATATTATTTTTATGAAGTGTTAGCAATGAGAAGGTCACGGGGCCATTTCCTATTCAGGAATTGTCAGGATGGGTAATACTTGGTATAGTTTTGGCTAAAGGATTGGGATGCATGGAAAGGCCAGAGTGGAATTTATTGAACCGGGTTGTAATGATGTCTTTAACTAAAGGCATTTTAAGGTCATTGTGAAGTAAGGAATTGGCGACGTAATAGGGGTGCATCAACTACGATTCTGAGGATATTTCATATTGAATCAAACAATTTAACTTTTTTATAGAATAACCAAAATTAATTGAAAAATATTAGATACCTATTAAAAATTGATAACTTGTTGAATAATGTATAAATAATTATTATTTAATTGTAATTTTTATTAAGAGTTAAAAAAAAAAAAATTTTCCACCGAGAATTGAATATAGTTCGCGAATTTTACAGAAATTATTTAAAAGTCCGTCACGCAGCAGCTGTGTAACGTAAGCAGATTTCCGCTTTTTCCTTAAAGAGAGAAGAATAAGAGTAAAAGGTAAGACCACTAAGTTCTGCTCTCGCCTGGCAGAGAATATGTAGTAGAAGCAATTAACCACCTAAGTTATATCGGTAAATTTCTTCCATAACTAGCATTTTTCATAAATGTGTTATGGAAAATTAATTCTTTTGGTGGTTTGCAATGAAAAGTTAGAATACCGAATTTGGTTTCTGCATTTTAAAAATAAGAAAGTCCACCTCTTATTACACCTCTCATTACATTCTTAAATCTCTATTTGCTTTATTTAGAAAAATGTTATAAAATAATAATATAAAATTACATACAGCTATTTTATTATAAGTATAAGTCCATGGAGACATAGTCTCCCGTTTCTAGCATAAATAATACGACTTTTATAATGTAATCTATTTTAATATTACACTAGTTGAATTTCAATAATTTGTTATTTTTAGTTATTTATTATTTGCTATGCTTAATATTTAATTTTAGGCCTTGTCCATGGTACTTCATGTATAATAATTAATTATAATAACAAAATTTATACCTAAGTGTCTTATTATTGTTTTTGCAGAGGTTCTGAAGATGACTATTTATGATCCAAAACGCTCAAATTTAAATAAATAAATAGTGTGAAAGACAGCTTGGCCTTTATTGATTAACACTTAACTCTTTAGTTGAACAAAACAGCTACAAATGTAATAATATTAACACTTTATGGGAATGCAACTCACGAAGTATGGGAGGCCCCCTTTATTTTCAAAATGAAAGACCACATTGAATATTTAGGTGTGTCATTGCAAAGAAAAACATACTAAAAAAGATATAAGAATTTTACAATGAATGTTGAATACATCCCAACCCTTTCCTCTCGGTCAATACAGCCCCAGTAATCTTACATTTCATTCTTATTACCTTCTCCAGTTAATAAGTTCCAATTAGCCACTTACTCTAAACTATATACATTTTAAATAAAACATAGAACACACTTTAGTTAACACTACTCTTGTCTAAAGGAATATGTATTTCTTTATAATTCAGTGTTTGTGAGAGAGATAATTCTCTTGTTTACAAAGTTACCAGGCTTGTTACATAAACAACGCCAAACTGAAATATCGTTTTAAATTTGATATTTCGTTATTATTTTAAAAATTAATTAGACATGTTAGCATTTTAATCTCCTTAATGTGATTCACATAAAAGAAAAAGCCTGTAAGTGCTGGGTAATTCGTAAGAAAGGAATAAATGTCCGATTCAGGAGACCTATGACATCACATTAATATTACGATGACAACAGTCGTAAACAAAAAAAAAAAAAAAAACGCAAGGAAACCGAGAAAAAACTTGGAGGAACGGATGACATAACGGTCCCCAAATTCCAGAGGGCCATTGGATTTAAACGACTCTGAGAGTTTCTTAGCCCAGTTGAAAGGACGAGGAGACAGGTAGGATCGGAGGCTCGTAAGGTGCTTCTTTGTGGGAGGATATCTCGTGGGAAAAGGCAAGACCACCACCTCCGCGCGTCAGGTGCCCCTTTAAACCTTTGTAAAGTGGCGGGGGCAGTTCTCGGAGGTAGAACTGATCAGCTGGGAATCTGCCCTGTTCAGGGGGTGAGGAATTGGCGCCGCCGGATACGAGAAGTGTCTCTCTCGGCAGAATCAATGGGCACCGACAATTTAGGTGGAGACCGAGATACTTCAATAGGCCTGCACACGCACATTTCTGCCGCTAATAATTCAACAAATGTAACTGGGATTGTCCTCATAAGTGTGATAACAATGACTGAACTATTTAAATTTACATGTAAGATTAAAACTCGTTTGAAGATAGAATCACAGTTAAAGCAACATCCACTGATATTCACATAGTCATGAAAATGTGAACTTAGGGACAGGACGTCCCCTCTCTATGATAGATGGCTTACAATGTAAGCCGAAACGTCGGCAGGTAATTTTAAAAAAATACACTTTTTTTTATAATTTGTATTTCTTTGGCTCTACCTTGACCGAACCCCAACAAAAATAATCTAATACTAAATCATTAGTTTCACATATTTTAGGATATAGATAAAATATCAAGGTCTATATGGCCATTTATTAGGGTTTCAAAAAGAGATGTAGGGATTTGTATAAATGAAATCGTAAAGACAATATGGCTATGATCTAAGGAAAGGACAGTTAGGAATGGATAGGTCCTAGAATATTAAGGATAGGAATACCTATTAAGTCAGGAATGCCATGGTCAATAGTTGACCAAAAGTTGAGGTATTGAGGGAAAGCGCAATGAGATTTCGAGGCCAAAGGGAGGAGTACAAGATGAAGGCCAGAGGGGACGTCCTATTTTCATGACTGAATCTATGACTCAGTCATGAAAATGGGATCTTAGTGACACAACATCCCCTCTCGCCTTCATGATAACTCTGATAATGGCTTACAATGTAAGCCGAAACGAGGCAGAAAAGACATTTTTTTAATTTGTATTTTTTTTGGATCAACCTTAACCGAACCCCAACAATAAACATCTACGGTCAAAAAACTCTCCATTTGATACTGATTTTCGGTATTATAAGAGTTACGAAATAGTTTATACTATGTTATAAAATTTTTAGAATGCAAAATCCGTATTTTGATATAAAATAGACAAAGAACATTCCTAAGTTTATCAAAGAAAATAGTGAAATTACTGATCTCATTGATTACTATATACTCCAATCTGGATTATATAAAAGCGGTGTGCTTTGTAAATTGCTAAAAAATATAATTACAGCATTACAATAATTTAGAAGCACTGTAGTTAGCTAAGTACATTTATTTCATGATAAGTCCGTCAAGAGGGACCTGCGTCAACTAAGCAGAAATCTTATATTTTATTAAAAAATGGACATGGAAGATGAGAGTAAATAAGCTTTAAAAGATTAATGCCTGACGGGTATGAATTTTACTATCTTTATTGGAAAAAAAAAAGTTATCTGTAAATTTTTTACACTTAATTGTTTGATGGGGTACATAATAATAGTCCTTGCTCGTCTATCCCGGGACGTAACCCGTCCTCAGAGAGGAACCCAGGTTAACCCGCGATAGACTATCCGGCACCCATCTTCTCCTTATCCTAGGATAAGAAGGAGACTAGGCAGAGAGTCAAGGAGGGATTGAGAGGGGAAGAAAAATGCCAGTGCATTCACTCCCTAGGTATTAAACTAAACTGACTGGAGTAGGAGGTCCCTTGGCCACCTCCTCTTGAGGCGTCGGGGAGGGTTGTCGGGATGAACGTGGGATGCCAAGGAGAGTACTAGAGGATTTGGATGTCCTTGGATGTTTGTGTGGAACTTATCAAATCTGGAGGGGATGTGTTCGGAAACAAAAGGTACTTGCAGGTCAGAATGGATGGTTTTATTGGATACGTAGGGAGGAGTGTTGAAGAATGTGCGAAGGACCTTGGACGGGAACCCCTAAAGGCATCTAATGTTTGATGGCTTCGCTGTGCCCCACAATTCAATACCATATGTCCAGATGGGTCTAATTAATATTTTGTAAATAGTTATTTTGTTTTCTATTGTTAATCTGGACCTGTGGTTCAGTAATCTGTAGAGCTGTCCAAAGCGTCTGTTTAGCTCTTGTCTCTTTGTCTGTAAGTTATAAGACTTTATGTAACCTATAAGACTTTATAGGTTAGTTTACTGTCTAGGTAGAACCCAAGGTAGCGGACTGTCGGAAAGGAAGGAAGATGAACGTTATTAAGGAGGACTGGCAGACATTGACCTCTGCGGAGTGTGAAGGTAACATTCTCGTTTAGGAGTATTCGCCAGCGTTTTGACCACTGGAAAAGGGATTTGGGTTGCAGGTGAGTATGGCTGTGTCATCTGCATAGGAGTGTGTCAGGATGTGTTGGGATGTCGGCAGTGAAAAGGGTATAAAAGACTGGACCAAGGACACTACCATGTGGAACTCCCGCTTCAACTGGGTAGAGGTCAGAATACTCCACACCAGTGCGGACTTGAAAGTATCTATAACAAAGATAGGACATAACGATTAGGTAGTAAGGTTGTGGAAGGATAGACCTGAGTTTAAAGAGCAAGCCCCTATGCCAAACCCTATCGAAGGCTTGAGTCACGTCAAGGAATGCAGAGGAGCAGTATTCCTCACACTCAAGTGTGTAGGAGATGCGATCTATAACTCGGAGACCTTGTTGAATTGTGGAGTGCTTATTTCTAAAACCAAATTGGTGATTAGGAACAAGGTTCGTGGAGTCGAGGATGGGTATAATTCTCAGCAAGAGGATCTTTTCTAACATTTTTAACATTATGGGGAGGAGGCTGATGGGACGGTAAGAGGAAGGAAGGTTGGATGGTGTACTGGGTTTAGAGAGTTTCTAGAGAAGAGGGAAGTATGTGGTGCGGAGAATGCTATTGTAAAGGTAGGTTATAAAGAGGATAGCTTTTTTGGGAAGTTGTCGTAAGATACGAGTGGTAATAAGATCATGGCCTGGGGATTTGCGCCTGGGTAATTTGGAAATGAGGTATTTGACTTCGGAGGGATTAACCGCTTTAGGAGGGAGGGACATGGGATGAGGAGCATTAAGAAATATTTCTGTTTCAGTAGGTTTGGAATGATCAGTGGGATCAGGATGAGGGATAAATGTTTGTCTGAGATGTTTGACCATTACCTCAGCTTTTTCGGCGTCGGCATGAGCCCAAGTTCCATCATCACGACGAAGAGGTGGGGAAACAGGCTGGAACTTAAGGATTTTTTGGGTAGCCTTCCAAAGTGAATTTTCTTTAGTTGTAAGAGGAGATAGATAGCTGTTATAGGATTCTGATCGGTGAGAATTGAGCTCACGCTTTACCAACCGACAAAGCCGGTTGTAGAATTGACGGTCGTCTGGATGACGGGATCTTTGCCATGCGACTCTCGCCTGGCGCTTGGACTGGATGAGGTCTCGGATATGAGTGGGGAGAGGAGGTCTGGTGGGTGAGCGGCTTGGTGTTGGGAAAGAAGCGTCCCAAGCACATCTCTGGATAAGGGTTGTGAAGTGATAAGTAGCATTATCTAGGTCTAAGGATGTTTTTAGAGGAACGTTGAGGTCTAGAGAGTCAGAAAGGAGATTGCGGAAGAGGTCTCAATCGATGGGGCCCCGAATAAAAGATGGAGGAGATTCTTTGGGTAAAGGTGACAAGGATAATTTAGCGAGAACAGGACTGCGGTCTGAGGAAAGGTCATTCAGGGATGTGACTGAAGAATGAAAGGAATTTAGTCCACGGTGGACAAAGAAGTCTAAGATGTCTGGGATTTTGTTGGGATCAGTTGGCCAGTATGTAGAAGAGGGTTGACTAATGTAGGAAAGGTTAAGAGAGGATAAGGCATTATGTAAGGATCGACCACGAGAGTTGGTCGTCCTAGAGCCCCATACCAAGTGCTTAGAATTATAGTCACCTCCCGTAAGAAAGTTGGGCCGAGGGAAGAGAAGAAATCCGAGTACTGACGAGCAGAGGCCGGTTTGTTGGCTGGGCAATATACCGCTGAAATATGCCTTACGGGTAGGAACGTAAAAGAAAGACCACAACCCTTTTTAACGATCCATGGAACTTTGTTCTTTGAACTGATGAAAAATGAATATCCACCATTTAAATAATTAATAAAAATTTGTTACTTGGAAAAAAACGCATTACCAAAGTAGAGAATATGCCTTTATGGTTAAAAACTTCTTTTACACACCAGTGATCGTAATTTCCTCTAAGAAAAAAAATAACTCGACAATTAACTTTAAAATTAACTATTTCTTAAACTCAACGAATTCGAATGCTTAATATTAATTATACATATTGTATAACTATATTCTATATGGATGACTGAATTTAGATCCAGAAATAGGTTCAGAGTTGATATTAAAACCAATATTTAAAATTTAATTTTTGTGTAATATGAATAATACTAATCCCACACAAAAAGTATTAGTAACCATACAATAAAGATTTAATAACTACACGTTGGGCAGAGACGTAATCAAATTAGCCATGTCATGATCAATTTCAGGCAAGCAACTTATAAACCAGACGCGCGCAATTATTTAGGTACTGTCAGTGGTTCTGGACACTATGGTAGCGTGTCCATCTGGAGAATAAAATACAAGTAAAAGATTGGGTTGAAATCCAAGGGTAACACTGATGAATTTAATGAAAAGAGTTGCCGAGAAGCTAAAAATAAAGAAGGAAGACCAGACTATCAAGCATGTTGTAAAGAGTGTAACCCGGAATATGCTAGAGGAAGTTCAGAATTGTGCAGCCTAAGATCCGAGGAAAATTTTCACAGGCGCAAGGGATGTAAAGGAGAGTTATAGCCATACCCATAACTTATAAAGAGACAGGAATGTATCTTGCAGTACATGTGGAAGCTGTTATCAGCTGATGGACGAAACACTACTGAGACGAGGGCACATGAATGCCGGTAAACGTAAGCCCCTGGAATGAGAGCCTCTCAGTATCCTGTACTTACAAGTGCCGGATGAGGATGATGCTCTTCCTGCCAAAGAGGAAATTGTGGGAAATCTATGGTGATTGAAAACCAGACATGGAAGGGATTTGAAAGGAGAAGAGGTCTGGGATAATATTTTTATGCTCATACTTAACACATGAAGAAAGGAGTGAATTCCAAAGGAGTGGCAAAGTTCGGTTCTTTGTACTTACTATACAGGTAAGCCAAATCCAAGTTGCCAGAACTTCAGAGGTGTTTATTTAGTTCAAATGATTCAAAAAAGGCTATTCGCTAAATAAGAAATCAATTGATTCCTTCCTTTTTGGAGGTTGAAGTAGGCTGACAGTTAGACAGGTGCTGGAAAATATTTTGAAATGCAATATTGAATTGCACCACCTTCAGATTCAGCAGGCCTATGATTCTGTAAATACAGAGTTTTTAAGGAGTGGTCTCCTCGCCCTCGATTTGTTTGAGAAGCTAATACACCTGATAAAACAGTCAGACAGCACATGCTGTGTTAAGATGGAAGTAGTCCTACCCCAGGAATTCCAAATACAAGATGGGCTGTATCACAAAATGAGGAGACATGGATCTAGATAGAAGAGGATGAAAATACACTTAAGTGTCAGATCATCTGGAATATTTATGAAAAGAGTTGTTAGGCGGTCTAACCGAGATTTAATGGATCTGAATGGGGAAAGAGATATTGCCACCTTCATGAAAGCGGCTGGAGCAAGGATAGAGGTAGGTCGTATACAAAGAAGGATTATGTAAAGACGACCCAGAAGTGACAATGTCTGGTTTTCAAGGTGGAGAAGAAGACCAGTACTGTATGATTGTATGACGTCAAGTCAAGGATCAGCCGGTGACTTATGAACATTAGTCTTAACTAGTGGCGACGAATTGAGGAGGCCCTTAAGCTAAAACTCAACGAATGACTTTATTTAATTTTTTTTCGCATCGGCAGCCACGATGATTAGCGGAGTATTTATAATTAAACAATGAACAAACTTCAACCTGGGTGCGAGGATTTGAATCCAAAAATCAATGTATCAACTTAAATATGGTCTATGAATGCAAGGTTGAAAGTAAATTATTTTTTAAACAAAAATTAAAAAACAAACAACTAAAATTACTGATGTATATTGCTAGCAACTATATATAAACGGTTTAACAAGAAATTTGCTTTTAATAATTAATATTTTCAATGTCAATCGCAGTCAAAACAGGAAACTACTATTAAAATTTTTACAAATATATTACCAGGAGAAATTTCCATGAAGTGAAAAAGCAATTCGATTATGAATTCATTAAACAAAACATGATATAAGTATGTATAAGGATTGTAATCCTGTTAATTCACAACCACTTGAGATTGACACACAGTTACTGATATGCATACGTAATGAACATATTATTAAAAAAAAAAAAATGAATAAATAAAATGGAGTTAGATCAGACTTCATCATTACTTCGTTTTAATTAATTCTTATTCTGTGTAATTCATTTATAAGATATCGTAAATAGCTGAATAAATAATAAATAGTCAATTTATTCTAAATAGACCTCATTCTACAACTAAATTAAATCTTGAAATTTAAATAATTATTCACATCTGCAAAACTTCGATTTAGTAAGTAGAGGAACAACTTTCATAATAAACTTGAATAGCATACTTGCCCGGAAAGCAGGAGATCTGGGATCGAATACCGGCTGAGGTAGTACGATTTTTTTATTCTATTTCCCTGCATTCATTATATTTCTCATAATTAACGTTTCTTAATATTATCATTCATTATGACTTAGGACACTCAGTAAAAGCTTTCTCGTCAAAGATCTAGCTAAAGATCAAGAACTCTCCAAAATATTGCTTAAAATAATTTTTAGTCTCTCTCTTTTTGACATACCTTTAAAGAATTTATCTAATGTTAAGAAAACAAGTCATGTGAAATAGTTGTTTTACTAATATTTGTTAAGCCCTTGAAGTAAAAAAAAAAGGAAAATACATTATTTTTAAAAATAGTTAAAGCATACTAACCCAGGGAAAAACATTCTTTCAAGGAAAATGAATGAAAGAAAGTTTTGAAACTTGAAGAGAGTCTAAATATGAATGAAGGCATACAGCAATTCAACAAGAAGTAAAATCCGGGAATTCAGAGAAAGGTGCCATGAAAGGTTTCTTTAGCAGAAACTCACCTATTGTGAATGTATTTGTATTCAGTACATCTTGTGAACTACTGTTTGCAGTGCATTGTAGTTGGATTAAGAAGAGAGTGAACCTGTCGATGCAGACACACGAACAGGTAATCCTGGAGGCAGGCGATTATCTCAAGTCTCTTTATTCACTCCTATGTCGGGCCTAGAATGGAATGTGGTTTTTTTTCTCTAGTGCACCTTCTCCAGCCTCTCTTCCCGCCTCCCACACCGCCGTGGCCCACCACCGCCACCCTTCACGCCTCGCTACCCCAGCTCCAACCACAGAAGGGACATACCTATGCGAAGGCTAGGATCCTCCCTCTGCCGAGTCACTTCTATAGTTGTCCTTCTTTCTCTCTTTTAGGACTAGGTACCCAGTTCTTGTGAGGGGGTCTTTTGGCGCCACACCAATACAAAACGCAGAAAAGGAGGCGGCACTTAAAAGGCGACAAATCGCCCATAGAGGCTCACAGAAAGAGATTGGTATCCTTCTCAAGCTCACTGAAATTTATCGGTAGCACTTAGAAACTCATGACAAAAGCCTTCTGAAAAGTGGGTACTAAACGGTAGAGTTGGTGAAAAGCGAGGGTTTCATTACCAGGAAACCGAAAACAAATTGTCATTCACAATACTTCCCAAACAAACGATATATTTTATAGTCAAATGTGTAATACCATAAGTGCTATAAATAGAATGTAAAAATAATGAATGAATAGATTTCTAAAAAACTATACAAAAATTTAGGAATCACAGCGAATGTCAATTGAATACCTGCATAAAATTGTGAGAATTAGTTTTTACTTAATAATTCTTATTAAGAGTTACTCACTAATAAGGATTAATGAAATTAAATAGCTCTAAATAGACATACTATGATTAGTGTTGATTATCATAACTAATATAAAGAACAGCCCCTTATTAAATCGGACAATTTTCCATAATAACAATAATATGTCTAAACATAAACTTTTCCAATTATATGAAATGTTTTTATTTTGATAAACCACAGTCCTTAAAATGCAAAGAGACTTATAAGATGGACGTTTTAGCTAGTACATATGGAAATGGAACTTTGCTGCCGCTAGGAAAGTGATAATGCCAGAATGTAAATAAATTTCACAAACACACACATATATATTTTGTATTCATTTATCAATTAAAGATCAGGACGGAGTAAATAACCCCATCGCCGCAGCAGAGATGCATTGATAAGAATCTAAAATTAATTAAACATAATTAAGCATGTTAAGTCTGAGTAGTACGACACTGGGTAAGTAATTCAAAGAGAAATGAAAAATAAGTCATTAATACCATACTAAAAATAGTTTATAAATAATAGGAAAAATAAATTACAAACTGAGAGTTAAAATAAACAGGGTATAATGCTCTAAGTCAGCATCAATACAAAATAAGTCAATATTCTATTTTAACGCTTCCAGAGTAACAACTCTCAATAAGGCACTTATTACTAAATACGAATCAATATAATGCTTTTGATGGCAATATATCCATCCAATGTTGGTATAAAATATATGCTTATGAATTAAAACCAAACTTATAGTCATAAAAGATTTCAAGAAGTTTATTTATAATTGACATTTCATTACAAGGGGGGAAATGATGAGTAAATTTATTTAATTCGCAGGCCAGCACATTTCAAAGACGGAGAACTCCTCATCAAAACGAATTATAAAGACAGACGACAAATTTAGTGGGAACCTGCAAATGCTTAATGAATTCTTCATGGAGTCCTATCCTCCTGAGCTCCTGAAAAATTGACCAGAACATTAGCGAGAGTAACTTTCATGAGAGTGAGATTCCAACCACCGACCGAGAGGACTGCCATTACCTTCTACGTGCTACATATTACTTGCAGTACTCAACGGATATAGATGAACCAAGAAATATATAATCCAGCAATGGAAAAAGATTGATCCAGCACATACTACTCAATAGAGTAAAATATAGAAATTAAAAAACCAATGTAACCCTACAGTGGAAAACAAATAGCTAAAAGTACTAAATGGGAAGCTAGTAAATAAACAAATGCTACTAAACAATTTATCTACAGATAGATTCAAGTAAAATTCAGAGCAGTTATTCAAAATACTTTAAATTTTTTACTTTCCAGTTCAAAAAAGGTTCTGGAAAATTCTTTAGCACATCATACAAGCCATCCATTTGTATAGAACCAAGCAAAACAGTGAGTTAGGTCCTGTCCAGCTCGAAAGATGGCGGCATACTTCCGAATGAACACGACATAACTCACCCTACGCCTGACTCTGATGATGGCATCATCAATTCTGAGAGCGCTAAACTGTTAGCAAAAAACAATGAAGATTATTTACGTATAGATTTTGAAAGACAATTTTCTAATTTGAGTAAATTTAACAATCCGGATATAGCAATTATACAATGCATTTTCAACACGAAGGAAAAATAAAATAGTTTAAATAGACTGTAGAGATATTAACAAAAAACTAATACCATATACCTAACACCAAAAAAAATGCATTAAGTAATAAGAAAATTACAATAAAACATGGAAATAAATCATGGGTATTTTCTCTTAGGAGAAAAATAATAGAAGAAAAAATAAAGTAATTTAAAAATCTGATTGAAATACAATATCCTCGAAGAAAAAACAACTAAAATTATAGCAAAATTGAAATCAGTAATTTCCATAATAAATGTAGCATGCCTGCTAGAAAATAAATAAACCACCATAACTGAAACAGAAGTTAAAGAATACGGAATATGATAGGAAGCAGAAGAGACATATTACGGGTGTATTACAGATCTAGTCATGCAAATCGATAGAGCATTGTACTCACATCTTGTATTGACTTGGGCGCGCAGCAATCTTTGATGTAAGAGGTGAGATTAATACAGCCAGGTCCTTTTCTACAGATGGGTATCTGTTGTGCACTTCCTTCTCACCTGAAATAGGATTCAATATTCATTACAATCTGTGAAATAAGCTACATTTTGTAATTTGTAACAAACTAAGTTGTTCTATCGGCTGTGAATTACAATAGCATGGGGGGGGGGGCAG
>KZ807034.1:655348-672667 GCA_000696205.2 Oncopeltus fasciatus
AACACACATTTAAAAAAAAGACTAACATATAATTAAAAAAAAAAAGTTTCTTTGTTTGCCTAATTTTTTTTAAAAATGTGATACAATTGATTGAATTATATACGGATATTGATATATAGCAAGAAAGAGATCCTCTGAAGTATAAATGCCCTCCTCGGTGGCGAAATACGAGTATACTATAGATCAGGCAGGTTTTCCAAAATTAAATCTGCAATTGATTATATGTCTCGGCGGGAAATTTAAGGGTATGCATTGACTTGTTAGAATAAAACTAATTTTCGGTTGATCAATTGAGGTTAACGCTCAGGAACTTCGCCTGTAACGTATCCAGTTGTTCGCTGTAGAGTTCGGAATTTATAGAGCCTTCATTAGGAACGAATTCGTGATGAATAATTAAAATTCAAAACAAAACAAAAAAAACAAAGCAAGGATTACTTTTAAATTGCCCCCTTGCGGAAACTGGAAAAGCAGTTAGACGCTATCGTGCCATTGCCTAAGGGGTATTGCCTAGGTGGCGAGCTTCCGGTAAAATCTCGTATCAGAAGAGTTTTTCAATAAAATGATTGCTGGGGAGTAAGTAAGGGAGGGACCAGATTACTGCACTTTTTCACATTCCCCATGGAGAGTAGATGGCGAGTAACAGTATCTTTCGACACACCACACTCCCTGGCAAGTTTGCGAGAGCTTGTAGATGGATTTGACTCAACACCTTCCTGCAGGACCTCATCAATAACCATTAAGGGTCGCCCGGAGCCCTTCTTCCTTTCCAGCGTCATATCTACTCAGCTAAATATTTCTAACCAGTGCACTATTAAAGGATATCTTCCCCTTCATATTTAATAATTTTAAGAGTTGCTCAGTGGCTATAAAATTTTTCCCCTAGTAATGCCATAAAATTACGAGAATTTCGTAGGACATTGTCATATTTCATCATAGAATTAAAATTTACAGCTTTTTACAGTGCTCTGATATACTGACTTTAATAAAACGGATTTTTTTTTTTTTTTTATGCGTCTCTTTAACCCAGCTATATAAACATGACCATAAAATTTATAAGAATTAGAAATTTTATCAATTATTTTATTCCCTTGTTAACTGTCAAGATTGGAAATTAGTTATTATTCTTGGATAAGTATAATATACCATTACATGGTTTGATTTGGTTTGATGAAAAACATTTATTCATGTTTTGTTTTTTTCAATTATAGAATAATAAAGATATAGTGAACATAACACTGAGGTTTTCTCATTGCAATAGTAGGTCCTTTAAAGAAGAAATACCACCTAGGAAGAGCGTCTTAGTAAAAATACCTCGAACCTGTTGAAGCGGGTTTTAGTGGAGACAAATTAGACGGAGGAAAAGGTGACGAGTTTGGGGATTTGTCTGTATCGCTAAAAGGACGACAGGCTGACAAGTAACGGTCGGCTCAAAAGGATTGTCTCTGTTCCAGGGAAAAGGGCGGAGGAAGGGTTCGAGAATAGGGCGACGCCACAGCCTCCCTTTGTAGATCTGTGTACGTACTTTCTATCCAACCTCAAGAGTTGGAGGCGCATCGAGAGGGCCACACACAGGCCACATGTGCTTCCGGTGGTCAGAGGGCCCCAAGGGCCACCCATTCTATGGACAAGAGAGCATTTTGCTTTTTACAAAGAATGAAAGAAACGACAAGGGCCGGTCACTTAATTTTGGACATCCCGATTGTCAAACGCCCTATTCACAACTCGGCCCTGAGTCAGCTGAGAAGTCAATCTTCAATGAAAACATAAAGGAACAATTACTACAACTAATTGTATAAGCTTATTATTTTTAACGCAATTTGGCAACGCCAACACCTGATGATTATTATATTAGGGGTACACTTGTTCAGGAAATTAAATTGTATTTGTTACGCAATAGTATATTACAAAAGGAGAGTTTGTTGACCGTAGATATTATTCTTAGATGATTTTAGTTGGGGTTCGGTCAAGGTAGATCCAAAAAAAAAAAAACATAAATTTAAAAAATGTATTTCTTTAATAAAGGATTATCATTTTTAACACAATTTTTAAATTTGTGTTTTTTTTTTGGATCTACCTTGACCGAACCCCAACTAAAATCATCTAAGAATAGTATATTACGTTAAATAGAGGCGATATCTCTCTCTAAAACTAATGAGAATTTAAAAAACATATAAATCAATGTATAATAAAATAGATTAATTAAAACTAAAAAAAAAAACAAAAAAAAACAGGATCGGTAAGCTACTTATAAGAAATAAACGTGAAACTGCGAATGAATTTTTACTAACTAATTACCCTAATTATAATGGGTTAAAAAATAATTCGCAAAATTTCAACGGATAAACTAGAAAATAAGTTTTAGGAGGAAACAATGAATACCTTCATGGTCGGATCAGTTTCGGCCCAAAAGTCGCCAAAAAACAAGCGGTGTAACCTGATAAGAGTACTTCCTGTACATTCTACACTAGGACACCACTTCAGGTCCAACAGCCAAGGGTACTGGCATCGAAAACATGCAAAAATAAAGTTGAAGAATCTCTTATATAACCTCAATTTCGTACAAGAATTTGCATATTTAAAAAAAATGAAAATTCGATTTTAAAAAGCAAGGAAAAAGTTTAATAGCCAATACAGAGACTCAGTCTGAACCTAGCAACTCCAGAAAATAAATTTCGATATACTACAGTAGTGTGTATAAAAGTGAGCGAAGCATTTCCTTTTTTTTTTTTTTTTTTTTTTATGAATGTAAGAATTAGAAACAATTTAAAATGTACTTCAAGAACCAATGAGCTGACTTCGCTTCACAGCAAAAAATTAAGCGTGACTAGAAGAGGGCAAGAGTTCTGAGATGTGAGTTCAAATAAGAAATTGTTTAGTATAAATTTTTTTTATATTGGTTTTCAAATGATCATTTATGATAGTTTAATAATAATTATATANACAACCACCCTGGGGAGATTTCTCCACTCAACGCCATTGCCCTGATGATGGCTTACTAGCTAAGCCGAAACGTTGGCATAAATAAAAATATTACTCCTAATTTTGGTGTATATTTTTTTTCTTCCTGGCCGAAACCCCGACCATTCTCACATGATATTCGAGACGGCCAACCAATCATCAACCATCTCCATCAAAAGAATGCAAATTTGGTAATTGGGCTTCATTTCTTTGTTAGGCTAATTTAATAATATAGCTTTAATTAAGTAAAGAAGGGATAGAGGAAATATTAATTGGAAAATTATAGATAACTTCGGCTGTGTACATTTATTTTTACAGTAAGGGGTTGAAACGGGCCGCTTAGGGATCGAACCAAACCTTCTCTCCACATTTTCCATTTTTTACTTGAAACGTCACTTTAGTCATTAGCACAAGATAATTTCTATTCTTAATGGGACAAGAGAAATCTGCTTGGCTTACATAGTTCTGTGTTATAAGTGTAGATAACAGACATCGCAGGTTATGCACTCGTATCTTACAACTCTTAAAGGAGGGGAATGATGAAAATTAGAGACAAAAGAAAAAATTGGAAATTTTCCTAACAAGTAATACTTAAAGAAAAGACAATGGAAAGAATTGTGAAAGTTTAAAGAAGACAGTGCGAATAGCCCGGCGCCAGGCGGAAAGATCAAAAACTACAGCAGAAATTGGTAATGGGCCTCAGCCTTTAAGAGGGACAAGTAAACCCCGTTGGAGGGAGCCAGTGACCACCTCTCGGAGACCATTAGGAACACTCCACGGGAGAGAGGAACGAAACAAAGGATTGGACGATTAGGAAACACCTCGAAGAGGGTCTGCAAGAGGCTGGAACGTATTGTCCCTCAGACCTTTCCTGGAGTACCACCGCTAACGGCCATCAGGTAACGCAACTTTAATTGGTGACATTCAAGAACATATCTGGAATGTTTAGCACAAACTTTGAAAATAATGTGTTTGTTGTTGTATTTAATCTCACATTAATTTTACACAATAAAGCAAATCTTACTACCTCAGCCTGGACTCGAACCCGAATCTCCTGCAAGCATGTTGTCCTTTACACCACCGAGGCTAGCCAGATAATTCATTCTACTCCCCGCACTCTACTGGGAGTGTAAACCCCCGAATAAGATGAATATATCGTCTTACGCCCGAAGGAGTGCGGGGAGTAGAATGAATTATATGGGTAGCCTCGGTGGAGTAAAGGATAGTATACTTGCCCGGAAAGCAGGAGATCCGGGTACGAGTCCCGACTGAGGTAGTGAATGTTTTTACTTCGAGGCTAAAATACAGAGGATAGATTATAATTAACAGGGTAGTAGAATATTGATGCGTACACTTTATCCACTGTTAATTTTATTGACAATTTCGTGATGATAACCATCAACGTATATTCACAATTCAGACACAGTAATAATCTTTTAAGAGTATGAAGAAAATATCAAAATTCCCAAGACAATTATAAATATGCTTTGACAAAATTAATAAAAAAAAATTAAAAAAAAAAAGTGTTAGAGAAATTGATGTGGATGAATATGCAGACGACAGAAGGGGGGTGAAGACAAACAGAAGAAAGTAAAGGGGGCAGGGGAGATTTAAATCCCCTTGGCGTAAGCACCTGAGGGGACCTGTACACATGAGACAGCTGTACCTCGGCCGCAAGCAGCTGCGTGGGGCGCCCGAGATTTGCATCACCGGTACACTCACCTACTACTCGGAGAGGAGACTATGAGCTGGAGTGCAGCACCTGTGTCCGTCCCAGCCGTCGTTCTCCTTTTTCTAGACTTCCTCCGCCGGAAACGAGAGCACGTGCCCGCGGCACACTAAATCACTACTAATCCATTCACAAGGAACTGAATCGAAACAAGATATCAATATTATACATTTTCTGTCATGCCTTTTGTAATCCGTCTTCATTGGTTTCTGCAAACCATCTTTGGAAACCAATGAAGACGGATTACAAAAGGTATGATAGTTATATATTCATTTGTAGTTACAATAACCCTTTACATTATTTACCTCATACATTTTCGCCTTCTTACCAAATCCCCACAATCTCCCACTCCTCTGATTTTTAATAAAACCTAACAAATTTGTAATAAAATGTTTACATACCATTTTGGTCTTTGTACTTGAAAAAAAAGGGGGCACGGCCAGCGTTACAAGTTTTTTTTTCTATTCTTTTTTAATTCAATTGAAATTAAATGGTGTAAAACTACATTCTACAACTATTTTGTCTTATCAATGTTTTTCGTAATGCTAATAAATACACCTAGACCGATTTTAGCCATTGACCAACTAATCAAAACTTATGCAAAAAGAACCGAATTGGATTTCATTAATAAATTGTGGATACTAGAACGATTATATATATATAGGACAACGTAATAAGTAATAACAACAAAACAATATTAAGGGTTTAGATAAAACAAAAAAAAAATCCCTTTTTAAATGTGAAGTGGAATTTAAAATTTCTATTGTATTTAACTTTTTTTTTTTACTTCTTACTGAATGTGACCTTTTATGTAAATTATAGGAAGAATATAGGAAGAAAAAAGGACCTAGATCTTTAATCTTAGTCGTTAAGTTTTTCTATAAAACGAAAAAAAATATATAACTTTTTTTTTTTTTTTCAGGAAGCAGCAAGATTGTATGAAATGATGAATGTTTGGCCATTGATACAAGATATAAAAAGGGCATAAAAAAGAATATAGGGTCCATTCCAAATGAGTAAGGCCGCGATGAAGGTCAGGCATGAAGGGGGTCTGAAGGCCGAAAGAAATTTAAAGAGTAAGCATAAAAACTTTGCTGCTATAGCTCATACCAAGCATGTGAATGGCTCTGGCAGCGAGAGGGATAGCAGGTGAAATAGAGGTACGTTAAAGCTGAATGGAAAAAGACTACTCAAGGACGTTGAAGGTTGAAAAAATGGAACTAGTAGTTCTAGACCAGTTGCCCAACCCTTGCTCCTTGTGTATTTGGACTTCTATAAGCACCCCTCTCTACGACAGGTAGAATGCTGGACCAGCCAAGGCCATACGCACACAGGGTGAGAAGCGCCCTTTCTGCAGAGGAATATTTCATAAGAAGAAGATTTCAAATAGATAATAATAATCACTGGGACATGCAGGAATAAGTAATACACAAAACTGGAATAAGCCTATTCACAATTTTATTTTACTTAAGTACTGAATAGTAATTTAACTACAAGAAAATTATTTTCTACAACAGTAAACGAACAGCAAAAGAATTCGCAGGTCCAGATATGTTTCACCAAATATGTAAAAATACATAACACATCTCAATTAACATAAATCTGTCACGTTTTCTTCAAGGATAGCTGCACCAAGGAATTGAAGTTCTATATATCAGAAGTGATGAAAAATATAAAACACACATCTTCCAAATATTAATTTCATTAAAAAACAGAATAGCGAAAAAATTGGACTAAGTATCCGCAGAGGAACTGAAGAAATCTTCCGGATCATTACAAATAGAAGCATAGAAGGAAAAACATTGCAACTGTACTCTTGCTGCATTGAAGGTACGACTACTCATTCACGAGTCTTGTGACACACACATAAGGCTGACCATTAATTATGTTAATTATTTATTATTATTTAGCTATTATAATTATATTACATACAATAATTAAAATCATTGTTCAGAATTTTTTTAAGACTCTTAAAAAATCCCAAGAGACAGATGGAAATAACTGATTCATGTATCATGTATCCGGGCGGCATCAATGAATAATGTTGATGTTCAGCAGGAGCTGTTGAGTCAAATCCCTCCTCAACTGCTCGCGAACTTGCCAGGGAGTGTGGTGTGTCTATAATTGTTAGTCGCCGTCTACTCTCCATCGGGAAAAAGTGCCCCATGAACTTAAACTTCAGGAAATATGTGGAAAACGTTATTGAAAAAGCCTTCTGGAATGAGATTTTACTGGAGTTGAGATTGTCTCCTGTGATGAAAAGGGTTTACTGGCGAAATCCTAATACCTGTAGGCAATGGCTAGATCACGATAAAACCCCTTTGCAAGGGGGAATTTTTTTTTTTTAAATCCATGCTTTGAATTTTTTTCAATTTTTAAGGTGCTATTCATGACGAATGCGATCGTGATGGATGTACTCTGAATTATGAACTCCACTGCGAACAACTGGAGAGAAAAGGTACGCGAAGTAGTCCGAACATTATCTGGCTTTGATCAACCGAAAAGGAGTTTTATTCCAACGAGAGAATGCTCGTCTTCACATTTCCTCTCGAGGCAAAGAAATGTATAATGAACTTCATGGGTTCCAACTTCTGCCTCATACACCATATAGTGCAGACCTCGCAACATCCGATTACAACCTGTTTGGATCCATAGCCCATTTTCTTGACGGGAAAAAGTTTGAAAAACTTGAGGTAGTGAATAGTGATCCAAGAATCTTTCTTTTATATAAATATATATATTTTTTCCCCTCGCAAGCAAACACTATTTTGCTTTTAATTTAGGAATTAATTAAATGAATAAAATTAAGTACAGTAAAACTAGAATGTTTATTGATATAAAAAATTAGCTTTTTATAGTAAACTAATATCCAACATACACAAGAATATGTTGCTTTTTTCAAAGTAAATACAAAATTAAATAGGGTCGTCTATCACTCATAACAATTAACAATAAGCCAACCCTAAAACCGGGTTACAATTGAACCGTGAACGTTAACCTAAGAGAGAGTTAAATACATTATCTAACAGGTACTGGAGTTAGGCAATAGGAGGGTAGCGACCTTGGAAGGGCGCAAGGATAGGGTGGGACTACGCATCTATTACTTGAAGGGGGTTGGAAGGTTGTTGCTGTTGAGACCTGTCTAGGAGGGCTGCAACGAATTTTCCTTCGGACGACTGTTGGTTTCTTCAACACAGACCAACAATGACAGATTCTGTTTGCTAGTCCAGGACTTTTGGTTGCAAGTTCTGACCACACAGCACAACTCATTCGATTTCCAAGACCAGTGTCCATTAGATGGTAGAAATCCTCATTATTAGTACAGATATGATGCAAACAACCACCTTCTGGGAGTATTAGGAGTAAAGGGGTATAATAGGTTGAAAACAACCGATTGGATACACCTCTCTCTATCACTCTCTCTCTCTCTCTCTCTCTATATATATATATNACGTAGGCTTCGTCGGTCGTCAGATGTATTTACCATTTCATCTTCCGGGTTGGACCGAGTCAAATTGGTGTTATTTGCCGAGCTTTCGCACATCATGTGATGGCTTCTTCAGGGCTGAAAAGAGAATGAGAGTTGTAAAAGAGAGATTTTTAAAATCCAGGTGGTATATAATGTTATACTACCTGCATTTTTTACAGCTCTCATTCTCTATTCAGCCCTGAAGAAGCCATCACATGATGTGCGAAAGCTCGGCAAATAACACCTATTTGACACGGTCCAACCCGGAAGAAGAAGCGGTAAATACTTCTGACGACCGTCGAAGCCTACGTGAACAATTAATGATTAATTTTTTAATATTAATTAAAATGACTTAATGGCTGTTGAGATTACTACGGAAGAAATTAATGTGACTGACAAGGAGGAATGAGAGGTACTGAAGAAGAATATGCTTACTGTTACCAGCACTAACACATATAAAAGGATTAAGCATTAGCTCTGGAGACAATTTGGGCAATGTAATACTAATATTATTCACTTTTCCCCCTTATGTTTGTGGGAGGCGCGAGTGGTGGATAACTGCGGACCGCACAGAGGGTAGAGGTGGGTGGGAGGGTTCACCACCCCCAAGTGGCCCAATATAAAAGTGGGTGAGGGTGAGGGCAGGCTGGCACGCGCTCGGCCACACTCCCCCGACAGCTAGTACGGTCTCATTAGCAACAGGCTCTCTCTCCTTCCCACCGGCTTAAATCTCTTCAATTCACACTGCTCATTCAGAAAGGGGGAATGAATAAACCACTTCCACTCGTCCAACTACTTTACGAATGGATTGACTTCACTCTACGACCCAAACAAGAAAATCTTACATGAAATTGATTTTGAGGGAACTGGTTGACCGCAGACTTTTATGAGGTGAGGGATTCGGTCTAAGCAGCTGAAGAATTAAAAACTGATTTTTAAACAAAAGTTTTTTTTTTTTTTTTTTTTCAACAACGTTTCGGCCTAAATTTCCGAACTCATAAAGGCCTGAAATTTAGGCCCTCATTGTAAAACGAAATTTTCAGTAAGCAGGATAAATTCTTAATAGCTGGGCACAGTGCATTCAATAATTGAATTGGTAATTTTTATCTTTAAAACTTGCCAGGACTGAATATCTATGTCATTGCACTGGATAGATGTACAGCCTGGAAGATATGTTCCCATTCCCGTAGTCCACATGGAAAGAGGACAAATTAATAATTTATTCTTAATAATTTATGTTCACCACTATATGGGAAAATAAAATTAACTCATAAGGAGATATCACACATGTCTTCTTGCTCAAGCCGCAAGTGCCTAATCGGATTTTACCAGCTGAAACTCATTTTACTCTCAGACCCATCCTCTTTGAGTGATATTGTATTGTGTGACTATAGTCACTCGAGTATAACTAGGAAGTCATTTTTAAAGCAGGATTATAGAAAATATTACATAGAGTGCTGGAATCCGGGATTTTAACTGGGTCATAGTACTGCGGAGTCGTCCTACCAAACCCCATAAATATTACATATATATACACCAACACATATATTACTTTTTAAAGGGAATGAGATATATTTCTTGTATAGTTCCTTCCAGAATGAGAAGAATGTTCTTCTCAAAATTCTGATAGAAATAAATTATTTGTACATTTTTATCATTAAATAATCTAAAGGGTTATTATTATGTCTACCACCAATGAATATAGAACTCTCATACCTTCTATTCTCCGGCTTCTCCCGTTGGAAGATGGTGAGCGCTTTCGGACACTGTCCATCTTCTGGCCGAATACATACGTTCATTGTCACGGTCTGTATTCAACTGTCAACATACTGAACGTATGTATTCGGCCGGAAGATGGACAGTGTCCGAAAGCGCTCGCCAACGGGAGATGGTTTGCAGAAACCAATGAAGACGGAGAATAGAAGGTATGAGATTTTTATCATTGTTTATTATAGTAAAATGCTCAAATATAGGTAAGTTCATTTCCAATTATTCCCCCCATACTATGTAGTTCGAACCTTCACTGTTTTCAGAGATGTACATTTATAAAAACAAAATTTAGACAATTATCCTAGTTTGTATTCATAGCTGAACCATATTAAGATAAATATCCTAATAGACAAAAAAAGCGTTACATCGATGGCTCATCTTTTCATGACTCTGTCCTTCGCCTGCAGTGTCCAGGTGCATCTTCTCCCGACTTCGAAAATCAAAACCAGTCTCCGCCGAAAAATCCAGTTCCGATAATTTTTTTTTCTTGTTGGTTCGTCGGCTGTAGGGTGGGTGCGTACTCCCGAAGACCGGGGTGGATGACCATAGGGAGGTAGTACAAGTAATATGGCGAGGGGCGGCCAGCTCTTTGTAAACCCAGTCCCCTACGTGGCATGTGCTCTCCTAACGGTCTGGCTCAGCACGTGCTTGTATCTCTCTCCCCTCCAGCTGATCGGTCACCCCTTAAGAAAATCCCTCAGCAACGTCTTTCTCCTTGCAGGCCTCCTTCTTCGCAGTCGCTCCGCCTTTCAACCCGCTCCTCAGAACCTGCTGCCGCCTCAGTGGACCACTGCATCAAGGTGCACATGCGGGGTACAGCTGTACATATTTAGACACCCTTTGTACCCCAGTTTAAAGTTCGGGAATTCAAATTCCTCGCGGTATAGCGTAATACCGGACAAGAAAACAATTTTGCAAGAAAGAAGCCATCGATATAGGGCTTCCTATGAGTCTATGTGCGGCGAAAAAAGACGGAATATGACCGTAGTTTCCTAGAAGCATAACAAAAAGCTGAATAAAACTAAAATTTATAAATAGCGCAGTCCAATTTAATACTCCAAGCAAACCCAATAGATTAGATTCGTATTGGATTAAAAGACACTTTACAAAGGGTTATAAAATAGGGACCATATGTTCTCCTTGTCGAACCATTATAATAGCCCAAATTTAATGGGCATATGGGTACAATTGAAATATACTAACATTTATTTTCTTTAATACTCATAAATAATAATAAGAAAATCCCATTTAAAGAGAGGAATTTATAAATATAACTTGTAGAGTAGAGAAACACTACTCCCCAGAAGGGAACTTCATCTTTCCAATGATGGTTAATCTTGACTGGCAAGATCAAATTATTCATTTAATCAACTGAAATAGGTCCAACTGACATGAGAGATCTGCATTTTTTAAGCTGCTCTTATGTGAAAAACTTTTGTAGCTTTGTTAATATTTTACTTGCAGAGAGGGATGTCTGGAGTGCAGCAGTTCAGTACTCAGTAAGATAACATAAATTAAACAATATTTTCTATAATTACAAAGTTTATTTAATGTATATAAACTGCGATATAAATACGTTCACACCCAAAATACCTTAAAGAGAAAATAAAAAGTATAAAACTAAGAACAGTGAAGATAAAATTAAACTTAAATATCGAGGAGCAAGTTTAAAATCTTAGGTTTAAATAAATTGAAAGTAAAAATTTACTTTATAAAATTAACAAAATATATTTTAAAGGGACTATCTCCATACAAAACAATTCTCGTACCCGGTACTTTTTATTCCTGCTTAAAGAGTAGAAGAGGTATGTATGCGGAGAGGTCATAAATCGGCCTACTTTTGAAGGAGAGGATTAAGATAAAGGACTTTTACCTTAACATGTTTACCTAATCATTAGTTATATTCACACAACTCATAAAGTGATGGTCACGATTGACTACTTGGGTTTTGATGTAATCAATCATGCTCTTTACAGTCCAGATGTAGCCCACAGTGGCTACTTTCAGTTCCCCAATCTCTAAGAAGACCCCAGGGGTAAGCGATTCGAGGACTGGGGGTCCATCTATTACATAGATGTAATAAATGTACTGGTAATAAGCGGCATTATATAGAAAAATAATATATGTTTTGATTTCATTCCTTTCGGGGTCAGACCGAGAACTTTTTGACCTACCCTCGTATATTCCATAGTCTTTTTCCCCCTCCATTCATCTCAGCTTTCGTTAAACTATAATCTTCTAGATATAAGAGGGTTAAGTTTTCTTTTATAATAAATTTTAAACTACAGTTCAATCATAGATGGCTAGAAAAGGGGCTTTTCAGGGGAAAATTTCTAAATATTAAACAGCTGCTATCATTTTATTTTTCAATGAATTTGTCAGTTTGTACTTAAGTAATAAAGATGAGGTGGATGTATTATTAATAAAGCTAACCTTGAAGGTTTTTATTTCTGTTTCTTAGAGAAAATCGCCATAGAAAATGTAAATGTAAATAGTTGGTTGCATTCCTGATATCTTTACCTTCCAATACAGCAGAAAGATGAGGAATGCTCAACATTATAATACATATTCTTTTCTCGTTTTCGTAATAGGGTCGTATAAATATGGGGTTATAGGAACTAGCTGACAAATGGTAGTCTGTCTATATTTCCACTGTGTACAATGTTCTCCATACTGCTCGTTATCTTGTTTAAGCTGTGGAATCTCATTTTCAATAGCAAATACACATCCTTTCACTTATTGAATAGGTCTGATTGTACTTGATAAGTAGGTTGCACAGTTCTCAGCAAGCCCTTTCATTTTTTTTCCTTTCTTATTTACGTTTTAGCATATTTCCTTAGAGGAAATCATATAGTCGAGGAAAATAAATCTTGATTCTTCAATACACTACACAATAAGTGTAAGGTGTAATATATACACTCATATATGTATATAACAATTCTAAATATTTATATATCATTATGATCGTTATAAACAAATGTAAACACACCTGTAGTTTCGTGTTGATCAACTAAAGAATGAAAAATGTTTCCCTTTAGCACAAACATTCGCCATATATTATACGCTTACAAGGAAATTTACAGGATAAATATAGTGCAAAAAATAGATGACAGGTATTGAGTAAATTTACAATAAATGACACGCATCTAGAAATAATAAAAGTGAGTGAGTGTCTGTATACATGTATAAAACAAGTCTTTCAACCAAGATTTACCAGATGGAATTCAAAAAGTCCATATGATAAAAGCAAGATATGTGGTCTTATTACCTGACCATGAAAAGGTAATAAAATGCCACTACCTCATAAGGTAGTGAAAAACACAATAAGTGAAATAGTACCTAAGATTCATACTTAATGACCACCATTAAAGTCCATAAAGTTCTATTAATCACTCTACAATAAGTGCTTTTCAAGAACTAAATCAATTCCTGCAAATCACTTCAAGATGTTATACGTTTATATGAGATCCACCATTAATACAAAAGTTTGTTTTGTTGACTAGAGTTGAGTTCAGACATCCTGGGCAGATTCTAGGGCTTCATTCTGAAGGCTACCAAGTCGCTAAAGCGTTGAAGGGAGGGGGGGGGNTTGAGAATATATATATATATATATACCCACAGGAATTTATAATACAAGTAAACAGGAATTCCATAATTCCTGTTTTAAAAAAATAACTGATTAACTAACTGCTCAACAATTTAGTTATTATCCTTCCTATAGATAGATTGAATGTTTATATAAAAGATATCAAACAATGGCGAGTGTTTCATAAAACATTTCAATTTTATTCATTTAAAAGCCAGGTAAGCCTTTTGTCCTAATTAGCTAATGTGAACTATGTTTTTGAATAAATAGTTTATTGCCAAAAAAGGAACTAAATTGCTTCTAAATGCAAAATAAAGCTTACTAAATTTTCAAAAATCACGTTTTCAGTATCAAATAAACACCAACAAATAATAAAGCGATTTTGCAGTTAGTAACACCTGTATTCTTTCGGTTTTTGTTAAAAACAAAATAATTTATAGGGTGCATTGAAAATTCGTATATTTGAATAATCAATTATTTGATGCCGAGGTGTTTTCATGGTATAACATGTCGATTTTTTTTAATAACTAAAATTTACCATTTAACACCAAAAATTCTAGCTACCATAATTCAATACACACACACATTCATAAAATGCTAGTAAAAGTAGTGGACATAGATCTGAAATAATAATTATTCATTGAGATAATATTGTTTTCCGCAACAAAATTCGACATGAAATAATTTTTAAAAAAAGAAAGTGTTCATTCATGTATTCCAGACATCACCACTTAAGGAGGGTAACTTTCTAAGAAATAATATAATTTTGACAATTTTTATTGAATTACAAATTACGTATAAAGCAATAGATTACATACCCTTAGTACCGCTCAGTTCATTAACGGCTACGGCACAAATATTCAACTTTCAATTCGTTGCAGTACCTCCCCACACAATTAAAAATAAATCTTTATTTGAAATAATTTTTAATAATCGCTCCGACTAATGTACAATGCTTTCTTTTGGAAAATCTTGGATTGCCAGAATGGTATAAATGAGCAAAATAGGTAAAAGTATTTTTGGTTATACTTAAAATTGGCATAATTTTAATCAATACTTTAAAAAACCAATAAACAAGCCAATCTATTTCACTTAACCTATTTTTTTTAATAACAAATATAATTATGTAATTACGTATATTAGGTGGGTAGGAAATAATAGCTATTTTGGTAAATAAATAATTATTTCCTTTTCCTTATAGCAATTATTCTTTTTACAAACCTATTTGATTTATGTCTCATCATATGACAGGTATAAAATTTGACAGCTCAAAGGTATATTTAGGCATCAATTAAAGAGTACATGCTTTTGATGATTTTCCATAGAATTAAGAGAAAAGGAAATAGGCAGTTGATATAAATTTTATTGATGAATCTTAATTAAAGCTGAAAAGTGCACAAGTGTACAGGGTTAAAGGGAAAATATCTCCCTTTTGGCAATCAAAGGAGAACTTAGTCATTCCATAGACTTTGCCAGGAGAGGGAGAACACGTGACACCCACACACCTGCTTTCATGATTCGTGCCCTAAAGAAAGAATTATAAATATATCTCCTTTCAACAATAAAATAACAGTTACACTGCATGCACATTGAAACTTCCTATGATACTACAGTCGGCTTATGTATTTATTAACATTTTTTTGAATAATGAAACTAGGTTGACTGGCCAATAGATCACAGTTTGGATCCGGTAAGTTTTTGCTTAGTATAAAAGGACAAAACAGTATATAACATTAGCTAATCTTTAGATTGGTACCCCACCAACTGCGCCCTTAGGGGTTCAAGACTAATACTAGTGCATTGAAGAATTGAGACAATCTAAGTGAAGAGTAAATTTCATATGGACGATATTGTAGACTACTAAACATTTTAGTAGAGTATGTATCGGTGCCAGAAACTGTCAGTGCCTTGCAAAGCCTCCTCGATAAGACGCAAAGCTTCTTCCAAGACGTTGGCCGGGCTGCCCGAGGCTCTCCCTACCCCATATCAGGTTTACCTTAACGGAAATCTCCCCCTTCAGATGCCCTCTCTCTCCCGTGCCAGACGTCTATTTGGGGAAACAGCCCCCTCTCTCCCCGGAGATCCGTGGAGGGTTACATATTTATGAGTGAGGAGAGTCTCCCCTCTCGCTCGCTCTCAGTCCCCCCGCCTCGACCCTCCTTCCTCTCTCTCCTTCTTAAGTTTTTCTACAAACCCAGAGCAGCCACCGCAGCGCAGCAACCCCTTCCTCTGACAATGATGCGCCAACCTCTGCCGCATTGTACAAGAGAGAGTCTCAATGTCCGTCTTCTGCAGCGAGTCGGAGAGCGATGCGGGTTTCGAAACATCTGCATGGGGTGCGACAAGACAAAAATGTGGCCCGAGGCATTTTTACCCTTTACTTGAGTCGGTGGTATCATGGTCGCACGAGCCAAAACGGTTCGCACGGATTCGACGTTGCGGTATTCGTTCATGTCATTGCAACACTTCGTCGGCAGAATAAAAGATACATACACAAGGTGAATTACTTGACGAGAACCATCATGATCATTCTTGTAATATTACTACGACGACAACAAATAACCCACTCCATAGAATGGATATATTACGCTAAACAGAGTTTATTGAAAAATTAGAAAAATAGTTTATTCATCTATATGCAATTGATACTATCATCAATCATACTTAATTCGTGAAACCATCCTTAATTTAAGTCCTAAGACCTGTAATTAAGAACTTTGTAATTTGTTTCCATACTGAATTTTAAGTGAACTTTTATTAAAACGGTTGACTGATTTCAACGTTACTTCTGCTTTAATAATGAACTTAATTTTAAATAAGAGATACAACCTCTGCTTTAATTAAAATTATTAAATAGACACTTTTAAAACAAAACTATTTAAAAGATAATGTATCTTAAATAAATAATATTAGCAGAAGACAAATTAGTTTATTTATTTTGTAATATAATCACAAATCGCCGAACATAATCATGGCATGCGATAGGAATCTTAATTTTAAACAATTTTATCAGTAAAAGGGCATGTATTAAAGATATCTTTAAAGCCTATTCTTTTTTTGATAGCACTTCAGTTGATAGTTTCAGATAACAAATGTAAATACACGTGTTGTAGAATATAAATGAAAATATGTTTTACAGCTACTATGATGAATAAAATGCATATAACATGGAAGATATTGAACACTTTCACAAAACCCCTCTTTGACTTTAATATTTTAAAAAGACGGTGGATCGTTCTACAACCAAAGTTATATTATTAGATTCCTTTGCTAATATACGTTTTCCGTAAGCATTTTCTAAAATATATATATCAAGAATTACAGATTTCATCTATTTCATTGGATTTCTAAAGGTACCACTGTACTCCAAGAGCCCTTGGCAATGGCCGGTCCTATACCACTAAAGGTTGACTAGAGTCTTAATGAAGAAGCAGCGCCAGGAGTAGAAACTCGCATCTCTTTTATCTGATCTAAGTACCACGAAGATAATAATTCTATATAATATTAAGAAAAATAATCTACCAAAGTATTAGAAAGACAAGAGTTTCCAATTTGGTACAATTATATAGACCATGAAAATATTGAAAATAAAAACTTTGTTCTTTGAAAAGTAGAGCTGTACAGTTTTAACCAAACCAGGGACGTAAATCTTCAGAGGAGGGCATAAATAGTAAACATTCTAACATACTAATTGGACAGTACAAATAATAAAAATAAAAATTAATTCAGGGTGCATAATAAAAATATTTTTTTCCCTCTGCAACAGTTAATTTAAATATAATTTTATATTTAAATTAATAAATAATA
>KZ807034.1:698409-712172 GCA_000696205.2 Oncopeltus fasciatus
TTTTTTTTGACATTTGAGTTTGCATTTAAAGTGTAGTTCCAGTCAATAATTTTATTCCAGAGCACGGAATAACATTCCGGGAGAACGGTTGTTTGCTCCAACCTCTTTGAGCAGTAAAAGCAAATCATGTATGACACTAAGCTTTTAGGAATAATATTTATGGGCATTAAAGGAAGGACTTAGAGGGAAACGATGGATAACATAAGAGGTTGGGTTTTCTGCACATTAACTAGTAACTTCACAATAATGCAGATGTCATGAGGTAGCTAACTAAAATAAGTAAGACTTAATCCGAGTAAAACACAAACTATATGTATGGGCCACCATGAACTATGTTTCTTCTATAAGGATTGACTATGGTCACATTCAACTTCTTATAAAACTATCATTTAATGCCTAGCCTTTGATCATAATTTGTAATGTTCGACATTAGTTAATGAACAACAACCAAAGTAGAGTTAAAAGCATGTGGCATGCTAAATGGCATGACCCCACACCACACTTCACTTTCACTTCTTCAAGAATAAATAAAATTTCCATTTCATTAATAAATTCAAATTTTCCCTTTAAATTCTAAGCTCAATATTATAAACTTAATAAATAATTTTTATTCATAATAAAATTTAATACAATAAATTAAAGATATTAGTCTGCCACACAGAAGCAGCATAACAATGGGGATTTTTGGTTTCTTTGGAGATGGACATAAATAAGAGTATATCACTTCTGGTGTGAATTTTTAGGCTGACTCTAGAACAAAAGAAAATAGAAGTGGCTCAAGCCTCTTAATCCACCAATATTCTTAAATATCTTTCTTGTTATGCATTTTTGAAAGATATTATAGAGCATAAAAATAAAAAATTAAATTTTAAACCTATTAAATTTAATTAATTTTTGTATAACGTGAATAATAGAGATAGGGATAATAATTATTGAATATTATTCAATTCAGTCAAACTCTAAATTTCCTTCTCCTCATTTAATGTATGCAGCTAAAAATGTATTTGTTTAACATTCATAAAACGAAGCATAAATACCATATTTCTTTTCTTTAATTTTAAAAAGGTTACTAGAAAGAAGCTCAAATACCTAATCTGGCTACTTTATTTTAAAAATTGTTGAAAAAAAAATACACACGCATATATATAAATATATATATAGACACACACACACACAAATACATACATACAGAGAAGGAGAGAGAGAATTTTAAACATACCTTAATTTTAGCTTCTATGCAGGATAGGTGAAGAATCAAAAAAAATTTTCTCCACACAGAGTACCATGTGAATAAGTTAATTTCCTTGAGGGTTAATTTCCTTAATTCCTAATTAATAGTTAATACTGTAACTGCTCTCTGGATAATTTCAAATTATTTACAGTCTTTACAGCATTAAAATAATAATAATAATAATAAATAATAAAATAACAGAAATTTCATAGGTCACTGGTTGATTACTTTTCCATGTAGCTAATAAACACTTCCTCTGCTTAAGCCAGAAATTTTTAGAACATTTAATGGGCCATTTATTGGACTATTTTCTGCGAAGTAAGATATTTAGGTATATTTTAATGTTTTAATATAACTTATTAATGAGATAAAAGAAAATTGAATGCAAATTTATGACTGATGTCTTGAATAGAGCATCAGCTAAAGGAGTAAGATATCTGCACATGTCTAATTAACATTAATTTAAGTAACTAATTACATTTTTAGAACAATGTAAATTTGAAAATAATTTATTAGAGGAAGATAAGAGAGTTGGACATATGACAAAAAACTATGAGAAGAAAAAATGAAATTGAAAATGTTTCTAAACCCGGCCATTTAGCTCTGTCTGGGCTAAAAAAGTTTTAGAAATAGTTACATTTCTTCCAAAATCTTATTTTTCATCATACAGAAAGAGACTGTTGAAGTTCATTAGACTAAGATATATTTTTTATTTTATTGTAACCTGTCGATTAGTATGCTTTGTAAATACTTTTAAAAAACTTTGCAGAGAAGTGGTAGATACCTGCATATAGAGATGTATAAAGAGGGTTCAGTTACCAGTGTACATATAAGAATATGTTAACTGCATATAGAGATGGGGGTGCCAGTCATTAAGTAGGGATAGTAGAGGAGAAAATTTACTTTGGGGGCTGACATAATATATAACGGGGAAAAGGGAAAAATGAAAGTAAATAAAAGGATAGGGATAGAGTAATCACTGGAAATCATTACAAGAAAAAACGAAATAAGATTGGGGAAAGAGAGGAGAGAGAGAGAGATGAGAGAGAGAGAGAGAGGGGGCAGGAGAGAGATTAGATTAGATTAGTTCTTTATTGTTATAGGATGCACATCCTTTCTTCCTGACAATTTCATGCTATTCATAATTTACATTGTTTAATCCTAATCCATTTTTAAAATAAAAAAAACAAACAAAAACCAAAAAAAAAAAATATTAAGTAATAAAATTAAATACAGAATATATATTCTTTTTGTGTGTTCACTATACTCTTTNTAATTTTTTTTTTTTTTTTAAAGTGTTAGCCTCCCTTTCAACCACTTAGGGTCATGTAGGGCGGGGCTATCTATAGGTTGGCACCTCATTTAAAAAGATATAAGTTTTACATATACAAGATTACCCTGGGCGGGATTTGAACCCGCAGCGTCAGGATTGCGAGACCCGTACGGATCCCCTGAGCTGCTCTGGCGAACCATAAGAAAAGGGCTGTTCAAATTTAACCAGTTGAAATTGGTTAGTTTGTCACCACCAAACCTATACCTGGCTTTCGGTAACATATATATATATACAAAATATATACATACAATATGTTTTTCAATCAAATCAACAAACCTAATGTGTCTTAATAAGAGCATAGGTACTGAACTCCTGAGCCATACATCCTATGTTTAATGCTCACAGTATTTTTTTTTTCTTTTTGTGCTTCTGTTTGTAATGACTCAATGGATTCCTAGGGAATGTCCAGTCCTAATTATTGACTGGGTACCATTCTTCATTGACTAGGAAAAAAAAATCAAGCGCCCAGACTAGTGTGCTGACTAATAACTTCTCTAGATTGCCGCTAGTCAAGAATAAATACCAAATACTTAACATGTATTTTCCCTTTGGGCCTTTATGGCCTGGTGTGAGATTTATTTATTTTTAATTATTTATGGATTCAACAAATGAATTTAATATTCAACCTATGTACAATAAAAAAAAAAAAAATTAAAACACTAAACTCAAAATCATAAGATTTACTCGTTGACACGTCTCATACATCAAAAATAGTTAGTACCCTACAAAATCCATACAAGACTAAATCATCTTTAATTTTTTTTCAAACAATGTTTATAATTTTGCTGCAGTGTGATAATTGTGAATGAAATCAAATAACTGACACAAGGAGAAAATAACCAAAGCTTTCACTCTCCTCAACACAAACCATGTCCTTACTGGATAACCATTCGAAAAAACCAGAACAAAAAATGTAATGTTAGTGAAATTAACAAAAAGCACTAAGGTTTAACCTTTTTTCTGTTAGAGAATTTTTTTTTAATTTATCACATAAAGGTTAATTGATCAAGTTGACTTGAAATCAGACACATTTTTGAAAGGGATAGAACCTAAATCCCTTTCAAAGATTTTGATGACAAAACCATCAAAAGTGGTTCAACCATTTCTGAGAAATTTTGTGTTCGGCATAAAGACTTTTTTTTTTCATTCATTTTTTTTAAATTCTACTTGTTTTGAAAATTAAAACATCAAATTTTAAGGGCTCTTCCCTCCAAGATTGGTATATATGTGTATATATATATATATGGTATGTTTGCCTCCACTCTAATGCCCCTATTTTTATTAGCTCTTTTGTCATCATGTATTTGAAGTTTGCTTATTACTTGGTGGGGATAATAAGAGTATCTATATAGAAAATCCTTAATGTCACCGCTGTAAGATATCTAAAACATCTTAAGTTGTTCTATTCTACTAGTTATCTTAAAAACTTACTAATTTTAAACGATTAAATGCTAGGGAATAGAATAAAAAATCAAACTGTCCCAGCCAGGGCTCGAACCTGGATCTCCTGCTATTCGGGCAATTTACGTCGGATAATACACTTCAAAAAAAAATAAAATAAAAATTTTCTTAGGAATTTTATTTTAGAATTGCTTATGTTGTATTAATAAATTAATTACGAAGTGAAAAAGAGCTCTCTTCCATTAAAAAGGGCTGAATTATATTCAGAATATATGTTGGTAGTTAACTAGTCACTTTTGTAATGGCTAATGTTTGATGACTGAGATAATGGCGCTGTTCTATATCTGACCTCAGTCTCAGTCATGTTTGTGTTTTGGGTGTGCGCATGCGCTTGCGTGCTCCGCTTTCTTCATCGCGAGCTTCTGCGTGCATATAATTTTATTTGCATATACTAGCATATAGCTAATATAATATATGTGTTGTATATTCAAGCTCCCGCTCCCAGTGATGTCTGTATGTCTCGGATATGCGTGCGCGGATCCCTGTATGATGTGTTTCACGTGCTCGCTTCATCGCCTGTCTCTCTGCATATACCGTATGAGCTTCAATAGAATATGTTATATTTATTGAATAATAACCAACAAAATGTATGTTCTATATTGATGATCTTAAGGACCAAGTCCCCAGTGATTTTTGCGTTTACGCATGCGTGTGTACGTCTGTGCGCACGCGTCATCGCTTCCTTCTGTGTGCATATTTTCATTTTAAGATATTATACTTATGAAATAAACGGTAATATATGTTCTATTTTTTTAAGGATATGCCACAATTTATAAACAGCTATTTATCCCTAGTTTTATTATCTAAAACCTTCTTTAACCTTATTATACAGGAATGGTTCATAAATATGAACTCCTCTCCATAGTTGAATTCTTAGGAGGAGATAAACAACTTTAATTCGTTTCCCGTCGAGATTTTTACTAATCTAATGATTAAGTAAATATTATTTTTTTGTGGTATTTAATCCCACGTAAATTTTAACAATTTTTAGTGCAAGGGAACCCTTGTCCCAGCTTGGACTCGAACCTGGATCTCCTTCTATCCGGGCCGATGCATTTTCCATTTANAGATGATTTTAGTTGGGGTTCGGTCAAGGTAGATCCAAAAAACACAAATTTAAAAAATGTATTTTTTAATAAAGGATTATCTGCCAACGTTTCGGCTTACATTGCAAGCCATCTTCAGGGCTATCATGAAGATGAGAGAGGACGTCCTGTCCCTAAGTTCACATTTCCACGACTGGGCAGATAATCCTTTATTAAAAAATACATTTTTTAAATTTGTGTTTTTTGGATCTACCTTGACCGAACCCCAACTAAAATCATCTTAGAATAATATCTGCATGCATTTTATTTTATTTTTGGATCCTATGGACCTTAAAATGTAAAAATCAATTTTTAAGGGTGGGGAGTTTCAGGTAGTTCTCATGACTGATTATTTGGAAAATTTTTAATATGTATATCTTCTCCAACCCTACCTATTAGGCATAAAAAATAATAGCCACTAAAATTTGTTTGTGTGTGGACATACGTATGAGTGAGTGTGTCCATCAATGTTCTACAGGCCCCAGTTTTCAGTTTTTCTTCGTCTTAGGATGTCAGGACTTGGAAAACAAAGGCTAAGTTTGTAATTGGGCAAAATCAGACCAATAATAGTGAGAATTAAGTGCAAAAAAATATTTACATAATAATATTTTCTTGATGTAGTGGGAATAATATTTACTTTAGTAATTAAACTCAACACGGGTTTGTTTATTTATAAAATAGATTTTGTAGGAGTAATTTTTTAGACTGAACATCGATTTTACACAATTTTTTAAAACAAAAAGGTATAAAGTGTACCTCAGCTATGACATTTTTTGACACTACAAGCACCTACACAGAAGTATAATAATTTTGCCATACAACTTCTGAAAAAAAAAACTTTTTTTCTTTTATGGAACTAAAATTTTTTTATTCATCGAGCTAAACTGCATGAGTCGATCCAAAAGTAAGGAGACTAAATTTAAATTTTGTGGACTACATTCTTTTGATCTTCGATTATTTTTTGTTATGGTGGTGTACTTGTCTTGAACATGTGTGAAATGTTTCAAATGTATAGCATTTTTTGTTTGTTCGTGAGAGACATTAAGGTTAGAAGTGTTTTGTGTACTTGGCTATTTTCAGTTGAAAAACATGTATCAAAGAATTTGTACTAAATTTTGTGAAAAAAACCAAGATTCTAAAACACTTGAAATGTTGACAGTGGCATAAGGTGAGTCTATTTTAAGTTAAAAAAAAGTTTACAAGCAGTATAAATTCTTCAAAGAAGGCCAAGACATCAATGCCACTTCGAATACCCAAGCATTTCATCAACTGATGAGAATGTTGAAGAAGTGAAGAAAATAGAGTTGAGGAATTGTCGAAGAACCATAGAAGTTGCTGATGATATTAGCATCTCATATAGTTCGTGCCAAGCAATTTTAATGGATGTTTTGGACATGAGTCATGTGTCCATAATTAAAGTAATCATGCCACAGCCACCGTATTCACTGGATTTACCCCCCACCCCCATATTTTTTCCTCTTCCCCAAACCAAGAAACCCATGAAAGGAGTGTTTAGTAACGATTGAGAACTAAAGACTGCTTCACTGGATAAGGTATACCAAGAAGTGCTTATCAGAAGTGCTTTTCAGGATTGGTACACAAATGTATTGTAACTCAGAGAGGTTACTTTGAAGGGGACAAAATAAATGTTGATTAATAAATAACTTTTTTTTTTTAAACTAAAAAGAAATCTTACTTTTTAATCACACCTTGCCTATATTACAACCAATACAATGAAAAACCACTTTTAATCTATGTTTTACCATTCATATTGGTCCAATTCTGCTCACTACTGGGCTTGTCTATATGCCTTCACAGAAAGACTTCACTATACATCTTTCTTTTCTTTTCAAATAATAAATAATCGAGTTTCAATTTAAGAACACATTACAGCAGCATGTTGAAAGAAATACTTTTAATTACAGGTGAGGTTGCAGATACATTTTTAATCATATTAGACTGATTTTGTTCAATTGAAAAACTCACCCTTTCTATTTTTATTTAAAACTTCATGCAAAAGTATATAAAAAAAAAATCTAAAACAGTTAGAAAATAGAAGCATTTAACTTCTTTTTTTTTTTTTTTTTGATCAGGGCCAATTTGCTTCAGTGTCTACAGAAAGTTCACATTACAAAAATAATAATAATAAACACCCCTTTTATTCTTAATAAATGGAACAATTTATGTTTAGTGCAAATATTCTGAAATCACTCTAATAATAACTTACATGGAGAAAATTGAAGGGATTTCTTCAGTGAAGATAATTTTGTGCCCTCAAGTCCATTGGCGAGTTGTGACATTGGAGTCATGGGTTCATCATCATTGTTTTTAGTCAGATCCATTCTTCTGCAATTGAAAAAATAGAACAATAGAACTTAGAAAAAATCCAATAGCTAGTAACCTAAGCATATTCCTGAGTATGATAGTTATTAACATTTAAAATTTTAATTTCAAGTAAACCCCACTTTTAATGTTTAGAATTTTCTAAATAACGAAGTAAATAACAAAACCAACCAATTTAGCTATTTAAAACAGTAATAATTTTAATGCTAAATATCAAGTTATGAGGCTTATATATAATGAAAAGTTGGCCACAGCTTAAGAAATTTATTAAACTACAGTCCAGCTTCAGGTGAAACCTTTTTTGATAAAATTTCGCCGTCGAGGAGTATATATTTTTCAGTATTTTTTTAATGATTTATGTCATTTTATTGTCTTAAATATAAATCACATACTATAGATAGACAAACCCTGAAGAATGGGTGGATGTGAGTGCTAAACAATTAAAATATAATCTCACTAAAATAACTTAATAAATAAAAAAGACAATGTCAAGAAAAGGAAAAACAAACCATAGCTAGTTTTTACTTTATGTCATTTTATTAGAAAAAACTAACAAAAACTGCCCTCACTAAACAAGTTTTTTTTATGAAGAACATACATTTGACTTCGAGAACATAACCATTCTTTCCACTGAACCCTATGAACACAAACGCCTTTTATCTGAAACCGTTCACATTAACTTACAACACAATCCAGTTAACGACAGAACTGACATAGAACAAATTTCTTCAACTTATTCAAATATTTTCAACATTCTAAAAACCATTAGCCCTCCTTCTAAATAAACCTGTCAGACTTTTTCCCAGTTCCGAAGTTACTTATTCCCAATAATACCCTTCCTTTTTTTCCTTTGTCCTTTTTATTGCTCACTTTTGAAACAGGCTGCTCTCCCTTTGTACCTTCCGCATCTTACCCCCCCCCCCTCCCCCCAAGGTGTCTTTTTCAAAAATATTATATTTGTTCCTCTCAGTCGTGGAAATGTGAACTTAGGGACAGGACGTCCTCTCTCATCTTCATGATAGCTCCGAAGATGGCTTACAATGTAAGCCGAAACGTTGGCAGATAATCTTTTTAAAAAAATACACTTTTCTTAAATTTGTACTTTTTTGGATTTACCTTGACCGAACCCCAACTAAAATCATCTAATAATAATATCTACAGACAAAAAATACTCACCATTTTAACAACTATTAATTTTGGCTTCCTTAAGACCCTTTTCTGGATCCATTATAGCTTGAACATACTGATGTTCATTTTGTTTTTTAATCCAGGTTATCAGATATCATGAATGATCATTATAATGCTATCCCAGGATATTTTATTAAAAATCTCCATGAATTATGAGAGCTTTTATATTATATATTTATTTATTTTTCTCTAAATAACAATGTAAATTAACTGTCAAGACTTTGAATTCAGCTGATTTGATATTGCTTATGAATTTATAGTGTTCATAAGAAGTAAATAGCTGTGAGGTATGGGAAATAGAAAAGTTTAGTTTGAAAATGAGAATGTTATTGACAAAGGCAGAGTTTTGAAATTACTAAATGAGTGGTTGCCCTTCATGTTAATAACCCCAGATATAATAGACATACCATCATATAGGTATAATTCATATGCACATGCCATCTTAACATTGTTATTAGTACTAATTATTGGAAAATGTGGGAAAAAATTGGTTTGATAAATAGTATTCAACAAATAAACACATAAAAAAATTAATTAAAAAAATTATTAAGATGCATAGATTCTTGGATTTATATTGTGTACTTTTATGTATACTTTGCTTTGTTACTGATAAAACATCATGAACTTTACTGATAATATCCGATAATAGTGAATAGGGCTTCAGTAGGTATACTGTCACACGACTCTTTCTTTCTGACCTTTTCTAGACCTAGAATCATTCCATTGAATGAATGGCATTATCTGAAACAGTTCTATGTAACACCAAAAAATTATGTGAACCCTTCATCAAGCTTTATAAAATTATGTAAAGTAAGTGGGTTGATGCAACTCACATTTGATAAGAGTGAGTCCTTTATCTTAACGCCTTTTATCTGAAACCGTTCACATTAACTTACAACACAATCCAGTTACCGACAGAACTGACATAGAACAAATTTCTTCAACTTATTCAAATATTTTCAACATTCTGAAAAACCATTAGCCCTCCTTTAAAATAAACCCCCCAAACATGTGTCCTAGTTCCTTAAGCTACTTATCCACAATAACGACCTAACTTTTTTCCTGGTATTGCCCCCTTCAACAGGTCGCTCTCCCTTTGTACTTACCGCCTCTTACCTCCCCACCCACACTGACCATCTCAAAAATCTCTCACGAATTCCAAACTATAGCTCTCAGTCATGAAAATGGGATCCTGGTGACACTATGTCCCTTCTCGCCTTCATGATAGGTAGGTGTGGTGAATTACATATATTTTTCTTTGTATTTTGCTTTTTATATTTTGAATTTTTCTATATATTCTACATAATTTTGATATCACATTACATTTATTTATGGCAATTCTTGGTAATATAATTTAAATAATTTAATTTTTTTATGTTTTTATTCTTATGACTTACACTTATATTATATAAATTTCATGAAAAAAAACCTGATAAAAAAAATCAATGAATGAAACTAAGATTGGCGAGCACCTCTTCCACTTTACATCAAAATTTAGTGGTCTTATTTTATTGTTATTACAATAAGGAGTAAATTTCCTTATTTACTCTTTTTTGTATCCAACTTCAATGAAGTATGGGAAATCTGCTTAGATTACACAGCCGCCGAATTCAGAACTTTTGTTAGTATGTATTTGCACTCATTTCTGTAGAGTTCTTCTCTGCTCATTGTAACTTATTAACAGCATCTGCAACAAGGGAATTTATACCCATATATACTAATAGGAGAAGTTGAACAACCACTGGTCCAGGGAAGTCCTCTCTTTCTTATTTTTTCGCATACGACACCACTTGATTCAAATAAAGTAGAAATTGTAAGGGACTTAAACTATTACCATGTTTGACACCCCTCCCCTGCCCCCACACTAAGCTAAAGCAGTTAGACTTATGTCAGCATGGACTCCTTTTGGGTGTGGATAAAAAGATTTAATAGCAACCACCAAGCTTCTTAGAACAGTCTTAGCACTGAGACTTTCCACATTCCATGTTATAGATCAGAGACAAACCTAGCTTTGTGGTCTAGAAAGACAATAGACATACTCCTTTCTCTCACAGAAACCTTGGAATCCATTTCAGAAAGTGGAAAAGTGGTTTTGAGTCACCTGCTCTCCTCCAATGAGTTACTCTACTAAAGGCTATAACCCTCCCACCAGAATAGACAATTAGAGTTGATATAATACAACCCAAAGTCATATATTTAACATAGTTTAGATAAGATATTAAAAATAAATTGAATTCAAATAAAAATAGTTTGTTTGGTCTACTTTAACACCAGTTTCAAGAAACTTGAATACATGCATATTAATAGCAATTTCAGTACAGAAATTAGGACTTACAATTAATATTTTAACCCCGTTAAACTATCAAGTGTAAAAATAAAATAAAAGTTTGTACTTGTATTAGAAACAAGTGCATCAAAAATTAAAAAGCATTTATTTTAATCTTTTAAATAGTCTTTGAAAAAACATAAAAAAGAAACAAAACATGTATTATTTTAGTTATGGTGAAAATTATTAAGAAAGTAACGTTTGACTAAAAAGTACTTTTTAATTGAATGGTAGATGACTAAAAATCTTAAACATTATACCTCGAAAAATATAGTTCTGCAAAGAATATAACAGGATATGAAAACAGTGTGTACTAATGATCTTTTTTTAAGACTTTTGCAATGTACATAATAACTTATAATTTATATTAAATGCAAACCAATAATATTTCAAAAGTCATTCAATGTTGACAGTAATTCTTTATTGATCCTAAACCAATAGATTTGTGGTAGAATTTGACAAGTGTTTATCATTAGTGATAAGTAATCATCAACTGATAAATGTAATAATGTACATGAAATAACTGATGATTCGATTAGAAATAATAAAACTAGAAGAATAAATGATCCTATTGATAAGAACAAAATTAAAATAGATAAATCACATTAACTTACGTCAATAGTTAAAAACTGAGAACCCTAACTGATCATAACGAGAATCTGATTTTGAACAGACGAATCAACACGCTGGAGAGCGCAGCACCAATACATAAAATGGTGACCTAATTTATCATACTTGAACTAAGAACATGAATTTTAAAATTTATTAAGATCAGAATAAATTATTTAGAGAAAAATTAAATATGATAAGCTATATGCTGTTTTTCCATGAATAAATGTTTATTGGTTAAAATCCAGTAGCCTAAAAAATCTAACAATTTTTGCCCTTTATTCAATTACTGACAGTGTTGCTACACGAAAAAGGAAATATCAACAATTTAAAAATTATCTTTAAAAATATTACAAATTTTTAGATAAATTAAAACAAATACAACTAAATTTCAGTAAAGTTAATTTTAACACGAGTACTAACATGAATGACATAACAATAAATGGAAAATAGTAAATCATTTAGCCTGTGATATAGAAATTCAACAATTAACAACATACAGAAGCTATTTCAGTAAAAAGTACAAAATATCCATCTAGTAAATAATAAAATGGAGGAAAAAATTTCAGAAAATTAAACTTTTTTTTTCTTAATATCCAGAGCTCTATCAAATTAAAATGTATCTAATAATAATACAGGCGTAATTACAATTTATTTATCATAATTTATAATTAATTAACTACTCCCATTACAATTTTAAAACTTCTGAATTTTACTTTACAAAAAGGTATCACCAAAATCGGTTGCTAATAAAGGTTTACAGGAAAACGATCCCTTTTATCAATTTTCCAAGGATTGTAGCTGTTGATTTAGCTCTAATAAAAGATTTTTTGAAAAGGTTTTCATAGTTTCTCAACTCTTAAATACTCCATATCTGACATGGCATGCCAAAATAATAGGCGTTATATATATAAAAGAAAGATTTTACGAGCTGAGTTTTGAAATAACGAAATTAAGAAATTTAAAGTGAGATTCACTTTAAATTTCAATTTAATGGTCTTTAAGCCGTAAATAATTGTTTAATAAAATGTTCTTTTCGGTGTAATGGTCATATTATTTAAATTATCAGAATGAAACTAAAATTATAAACTTAATTATACTTGAATTATTTGGTTTGCAACAGGTATCCTACAATCCGGAGTGATCTTTACCTAAATCCTTAGACAATGATTTGTTTCGAAATTTTGTTGGGACTGCAATGCGTCCTTTCCATAATAAAATGTATCAACTGAACACTCATCTTTTTTTTTCGTAGAATGTACTGAGCACAGATAGTATTTGGGTTTTAGAAGTTGGCCATGTTATGTATATAAATAATTATTTTGCTAAATATAAGGTAATGACCTTAATTTCAGACTGCAATAGTTTTTTAGTGAAAGTAAAATCATCAATGGGGCGCCGGGATAGCTCAGGGGATCCGTACGGGTCTCGCAATCCTGACGCCGCGGGTTCAAATCCCGCCCAGGTCAATCTTTTATTTATAATATAGAAGGTTGTCCTGAGCCATGGGTGTTTAAAAATAGGGTGGCAACCTGTAGATAGCCCCTCCCTCCAATGACCCTTAGTGGTTGCAAGGGAGGCTAACACAGGAAAAAAAAAAAAAAAAAAATCATCAATTGCAGTAAATTGCCTACTTTTGGTTGTTCCATATACTCATTACCTGATCATTCTATTGCAGGCAGGGGTCTAAGTCTAAATAATGAATCAGCTGGTGTATTATTTTTTCCCTCATGCCAGCAACAAAGTTTTATTGCTGAAATTCTGTTTTGGTATCAATAAACTGTTTCTAAACAAACAAATAATTTTAAAACGAAGCTGATATTGCCTTAAGAGGTCGATATTTGAAGCCGGGATGGTCTTAGGATGGTGCTGCAATGAATCTGCTTTTCTTCCTATTATATTTATCACTTACATTTTGAACAGTTCATTTGTTGCTACTTTTTTAGTTAACTCAATTTTCAGCACTTATCCCCCCCCCCCCATTTATGCTCCATACATATAAGTAAAAAATGTATAAGAAATCTAACGACTAATGGCGTTTTTGGCCTTATAGATAGGTTATTATATTTTTCATACATAAATCTATAATTTGTGTCAATATTAGTCAAAATTTGAAGTACTGACTTCGGATAGCATTAGAATAGGTATTTTTTGTTTAATTTTTTACTAATATATTGATTATATATA